>VXAZ01005290.1:8066-132286 GCA_013399875.1 Gymnorhina tibicen | reverse complement strand
TCTGGGTCTGTTGCATCACTGCAGTCCTGTGGGGCAAAGCCTCTCATGTGGATGTCTCGTGGGGTTGGGGGTTCCACAGCTGGGCCAGTTTGTGTAACTGGAGGGTGGGTGTTTATTGCCTCTCACCAGAGGTTACACCATGCACCCAAAAACCTCCTCCTTCCCCCTCGGTTGGGGGGAGTCTGTGTAAACCTGGCTTCTGTGAGCTGTGCTCTCCCCCCACCCCAAATTCAGCTGGAGGCTTTGGTCTATTGTGGATGCATACCTTTCCCTCAGCCTGAGCTGATTGAACAATAGGTTTCCTTTAATCTAATCAACAGTTCGACTTACAGTCTGAAGTTCTTCAGGGAGGTTTTTGTGGTTGTTGCTTCTTTAAAACTTTATATCAATGTTTGAGGCATAAACTATTTTCAGTCTCTGACACCTTAGATAAACACATAAGCATGCTACTGGTATTAATTCAGGAAAAAAACTTTTAGCAATCAAGAGAATATTTCATAGAAGAAACCCACAGGAAAACACTACAGATAAAGGAAATGGAAGGTGCTATTCAAGATTCCTTCAATTGAATCAAACATGCTTCATCAATAACTTTTCTAATCAATAATGATACCAAAAATTTACGTATTTCGTCTTTTGTTATAAAGGGCCAAATTTCAACTTCATCAGCAAAAGCCATAATTACGGCTTCCTGGTCCTTTGCCCAACACTGGGTTGTGAGCTTGTCTGGGCAGCCTTGACACTGCTCGTAAGTGCATCTGCTGACCAGAGTCTCCACCGGGAAATTGAGAGCTGTGGGTTAGATAAGTGCACAGTTTTCTAACCACATTTCCTCTCTGCCCTTCCTTGTGCCCAACAGTGACCCTGCCTTTAGAGGAGGTAAGACGCAATGGCAAAACCTACCTTAACCTATTATACATAGACGTGAAAAGTCATCTTCACGGGGCTCACTTGTAATCTCCTTAGGGTAAAAGACTTTCAGTCTTTTTTATAGTGTATTTGGTTGGTTAAGGTACATTAACATTTTTGTAATATAAACAATTAGGACTCGTACTATAACCCAGTCTTGTAAAAGAGGTGTTTTCATGACATGTTTTTTCCTTTCTAAAAACTTAAACAATATTTGCTATATTGAATATAGGGTAGTGAAAGGAGAAGAAGTTTTATTTGTAGTGTGTATGCTACTTATTAGAAATTGGAATTAAATATATACTTTCTACTCTGTTAGATTGAATCTGAAATTCCTCCCAAACTCTGTATGTGTGTAGTGGAACTGAAGATATGTTTAAGATACTGATGGAAAATACATTACTTCTCTCCAGTTTTCTGATATACCAAAACAAATCGAGTTTTGTGGTAGATCTGCCTGCAGAGAAGTAATGTCATTTAGCATGATGCAGAAAGAATATAACTAATTGGCTAAAGAGGAAAGGTAGGTGATTATGGGAACGCTGTGAAGTGAAACATCCTGTCCTCAGTGAGCTGAAAATGTACACATCTGTGCTGACCTACAGGTGTGCACATTCCTCCTCGAATGTCAAGAGGAAGTGCTAGCAGCAATCCAGGGTGATTGTTTAGAAAGCCTGTTTCTACCATTGTTACCATTACATTACCAGGAAATGCGATCAAGCACCACTGCTTCCCATATAAAAGGGATGCTGGTCTGAAAGGTAAGCATGGCAACCATCAAGGGGTAAGATTGCTGGGGGACTGGATTTGTAGATGAGTGGTGCTGATTAGCAGGCCTATAAACAAAGGTTCATTAAAAGTCTGTTTTGTCTCTGTGCTACTGTCAAGCTCTCATATGGAACTAAGAAATGGAGTAAAAATCAAAGGGGATTTTAAAATTTGTAAGATCTGTGTTTCATCTATTTCTGTACAGCTTTGAAGATACACTGTTTTGATAATGCAGGCGATAAAAGCAACACAGCTTTACCTCAGTGAGCTGCTGCAAGGGAAGAGCTATTCACTGTATGTTCACTTTCTCTGCATGCAGTAATTCATCAGGCTCAGACTCCTTGTTTCCCCAGTCAGCTTTAACCATTTCCTTGCCTGCTCCCTGTATGCAATAACACTAACCCCCTTCAGTAAAGCTGTGGCTTCCCCTACAGGCACAATTAGAATGTGTATGATAATCTGTACACTGTGACACAATCCTTTGCAATTCAAAATAAAAGCATTTCAGAGTAGGTGGACAAGATTCCTCCAGCAGCTTCAAGAGTGTTTGACTAGCTAACCTGGGTGAATGTGAAAATGTCAGAGTCCACTAGAGTACACTAACTGCACCTGCCCTGATCTCTAAACTCCTCTTTGCAATCCTACACCATTGTCCTCCTCATATGATGGCAGTACAGCAGCATGAAGAAGAATGATTTGCTGAGATTCATTCCCAGCCGTTGATGTGCTTCCTTCTTGGTAGTAAATTAAAAGTGTCTGAAACTGCTGTTGGTTTCTATGAGAAGCTCTTAACTTACATGTTTCAACTGTTAGAAGAAGAATATTCCACTCACCTCCTGGTTTTATCCTGATAATAATACTGTCCCTTTTAACCTGTTCTGCTTTGGAAAACACAGACTTAGTGATATTGCCACATCTAGTTGACTGATATGTTGGCATTGGAACTGCCTTCCAATAAACATAGCATTAGGTTTGCACTACACAGGGACCCTCTTGCAGAGTTACTGCCAGAATGTTGTCAGATGAAAGCTGAGGGCTCTGCACATTTTCCTTGTGTCAGCAGGGGGAGGTGGGCACATGGATACTGAGAACTGATTAGCTTGTTTATCTTAAATCTAATATGCTGTTATGCTCTTTCTCTCTCTCTTTTTCTGAGACCAAAGAAGGCATAAAGTGTAACTCACCCAAAGACATAACTTATTTAATTTTTAGGAATTTGGGATCTGTCTTTGTAAGGGATGTTTGAGAGGGAACTGCAGGTCAACATCTCTGTCCAAGGAGTACATGGTATTGCTGAGAAATGTAATGGAATGAGGAGGCATCTGCAGACTGAGCAATATTTCCCACTAGCACAATGAAACTACTTTCATTGTGATGTGTATTACACTGTTACTGTCCCTTTTCATTACCTTGTTTTGTTTAGGGATCTTCAGGATGACTGCCTTGCAACTGTGGCTACACTGGTATCTCCTGCCAGAGTGAAAAACCCTACTGTGTCTGAAAAGACTTTCCTTTTCCAGTGAGAAATTGTGCTGAAATGAGTTATCTTTCCAACACAAGAAATGTTACAGGATATCTGATGACTTAATTTTGCTTTGCTCTAGAGGATTTTGCTTAGTCAATAAAAACATTTAGACTGTGACCTTCCTCTGTAGTATATCTTGGTGTTTTGATTTTAACCTACTGATAAGAATAAAAGATCCTCATACTTTTATAGGGAGATGGGAAGTAAGAAACTGTTTAAACACTGCTCTTACCAATAGAAATTGAAAGGAGTGACAATCTGATTCTTCTTATCTCAACTGAGCCACTTTGCATCTGGACTAGAGCAAAATGACATAATCAGTATCTTATGTCATCTTTTCCGCTAGCTGAAACTGGTGAAGAATGATGAAACAGCTGTATTCTTGCCCTGAAAGAGGAATTCAGCTCTTCAGATGGCCCTTTACATACAGGTATACCTTGCTCCTAATAGTGCCTGTACCACAGCTTGAAATTCTGGCAGTGACTGAAAACTACACATTAATGAACCTTTGATAAAAATCGTCACATAGACCCTGCTATTCATATTCAAAGAGCCAAAAACATGTCAGGAACTATTTAATGGCAGTAGCTCTTCAATGATTAGGAGAAAATGTTAAATACACTGGGTGAAAACTCATCTGGTAGGAACTCACACTCATGAAAGTCTTTTTTCAATAGTAGAATATAATAAAGATGTAGGACCTAAGTGAAATGTTACTAGAACTATGATCTCTGATCTCTGTCTCCTGTGGCATCATTCACATCATTGTAGTTATTCTAGTGAAGTGTGCTTTGCTTCATTTTTCTTTCTTTTCATCTACAAAGGAAAAAAACCCTAACTAAAACCCCAGTTCTGTAATGAGAAATGAAGTGTGCAAGCCCTTGTACCCTGAGATCCAAATGTATCAGACTGCAAAGTGAATTCGTCTTTAGAAAACCAATTTAAATTCAAATCAAGGTCATATCTTATGAATTTAATATGCAATAGTAGTATTGTTTTCTATTGAAGTCTACTAATCACTCTGAAGAATTAAAACAGGACTTTCCAAATGAAAGTGGTCATGAAAGAGAGAAAGCTCTTCCACTTTATTTTTTTCTAACAGAAATCAGTTTAGAACTTAGTTGAATATTTATATGAGCCCTACTTAAGTCATGTCTTTCCTTTCCTTTCCTTTCCTTTCCTTTCCTTTCCTTTCCTTTCCTTTCCTTTCCTTTCCTTTCCTTTCCTTTCCTTTCCTTTCCTTTCCTTTCCTTTCCTTTCCTTTCCTTTCCTTTTCTTGTTTAGACATAATGGGTAATATCAATATGAAGAAATCCCATTCTATGTACTCTACAATTCACTCATGAGCACTGGATTCCAGGAAATGTACCACAATATAAAAAAGTCCATAAAACTATTGTTTATCTTATAAAACCATAACAAGCAGATACCATCATATAAAAATACGTATCTACATATCTTTATATCTATATCTATATCTATATCTATATCTATATCTATCCTTCTGTCTTTTCAGATAATATAATTAGTGTTTGATGCATGCACATTTATACTAATGAAAATTTTAATGCATATATATATATATATAAATATATACATATACACACACAAGTTAATGAGAAACATTAACTTGTGTTATAACCCATCAGACAGATATGGCAGGTACCAATTTGCATTAGACTTTGCTCCTAGTGCTTTCTTGACTCACCATTAGATCAATTCCTTGCCCAAAAACATTTTGTCTTGTACCAGTGAGCAGGGGAATGGCACAAGGGATCAGCATCAGCATCGAGCAGCAGAGGTTTCACCAGCACAGCAGAGGAGCCTCAGGCATGGAACTTTTCAGAACCTGAAATTAGCAACTGAAGTCTCATTCAGTGATTTTTGGCCTGTAGGAAGGACAGCAGAGTCAGTGACTCCTGTGGGATATCCGCTCTGAGAAGGGCTGAACTTAGCAGGGCTGGTTCCATTGACTGGACCAGGCTTCATGCTGGGAAACTGAACGGTTGTTCTGGGTCAGAGCAGCCTCTATCTAAATTAGCAGCTTGACTCCAATACTGATTTTAACCTTGAGAGGAGGTCAAAGAAGAGCTATAAAGGACAACAGCAGGACTAACACAGCCCATGGCATGCTTTCTTCCAATCTTCCATATTTGAAGGTGTCCCTAATGAGGCAATCACAAAGCAGACTGGATCCTCTCTCAGACTTTGATTGTTTGAGGCTACTTTTTAAAATCATACCTAAGGATATTGTTTTTCAGAAAAACACAGAAATATTTTGATTTGTAAGGTATATTGGCAATGCTCCCCCACCCATAAAACAGGCAGAAACCAATTTCAGATCTGGAAGCTATGTGAATAGAGATCATTTGATGAAGAGTGTGACCTAATTAGCCATGCTGGAGGGGAATTTTAATAGGTGAATGGTATTCATCATGACAGTCCAGAACACAGATGGCTGACGCCCTTCTCCCTTGCGCTCCTCCCACATGACCTCAGGGATGTCTGTGTGACTTTTGATCTCTGAAACACCCTCTGTGTCTTTACTTTTTAAAAAATCTTTTAAGTGTTCCACCATTTATTTTCAATTAAAGTTTTACCAGTTTTGAGAGTGCTTCTGACTCAAGCACTATTTTTTCCTTCTTATAAAGCAGGCAGAGCAGCAGTTTTCACTTTGCTGTCTATAACCTGTATTTTTCTGTGTGCATGTGTTTGCTTGTGCAGTTTGGAGGTCATGGAAAATATGAATGAGAAAAAATTCTATTGTGATGTACTTCCTCTTATTCATTGTGTTCCTTTCATAGCCAGTATCACACTCTAGACAAAAGTTATTTTGGAAACAATGCTTTTACAGAATTCTGACACAGAATTCTGACACATCTGTGTGTTAAGGATAACAATAATCACCTAAGAGAGGATTTATTCTTTTACAGTGCCCTGAACTGAAATAAGGCTGGATCATTTTTAGTTTCCATTGTTATTTTCTCAAGCTTCAAATAGACTTAAACAAAACAAACATACAAAAAATCCTTTTCCTCACAAAAGAGCTTTCAAAGTTCTTGAGGAAAGCAAGAAATAATTCATAGAAAGTCCTTGATGCCTACAAAAACCTTTGGGACTTCAGGACGACTGAAACTCTGATAGCTGAAATGGAAAGGCGGAGGTCAAACCTTGAGATCTGCAGAAGCTTGGAAAGCTTTTGGTTGCTAGGATGTCACATATTTTTAAATTTACTATATAAAGATACTGTTGAAATATTTCAGATAATTTTATATAAAATATTTTCTCAATTTACAAAGCTATTTTTATTATTTGCCCTGCTTTTGTTGATTTGAAATGATAGTGTCAGCTGCTTTCTGTCTTGCAAATATAAACATTTTAACTATGCTTCTAGCACATAAGAGATTATGCTTGCAAAGGCATGTCCATCCATGTTTGTACATGTGGGCCATCCCATGAAAATCATTGGGAAATATGCAAATATTATGCAAAGTTTGTCACCTGTTCAAGCTTTCCTCAGAAATCTATTTCCTTTACTCCTTTTTTGTACTAAAGGCTAAGGAGCACACCTTGTCAGAAAATTCAGTGCAAATCCAAAATAAATCTCCCAAATCCACTGGAATCATCTGGGATTTACATCAGAGTGTACAGGGAATGGCAGCACTTTGCCAGTGCACATAGCAGGAGGAACCCATGTGCAGGACTGCAAAGAGCTCAGGGAAAACGCAGGAGTGAAGGTGGCGGGTCCTGAGATGGATCTGTGCCTCCAGCACAGCCCTGGGGGCTGCTGCTGCTGAGAAAAGACAGCAGGCTCTGCTGACAGCATCCTCTGCCTAAGGAAAATACTGCAACAGCAATTTTCCCTGGTAAACTGCATGAAAATAAAACCATCAATAAACTTGAAATACTTTGATGCAAGGTCAGCTTCACATTCTTTCTCCAGTCTGGCTATAAAGTGACATCAGCAATGAACTCAGTCTTTATAGCTGTTCATTTGTCACCATGCCCAGAATACTCCTCCTAGGCAGAGTAGTTTATGCAGAACAAACCAGATCCCCAAGATGATGGGTGACTACCCACTATGGGTGACTATCTGACAAGTGATTCAGATAACAATGTGAGATTGAGGAAAGGAAAAACAGGACCATGTCCTAAAAATTTCTGCCCCATGAAAGAATCCAGCAAATAATAACAGAGAGAAAAAACTTGCAGTGATCTAATATTCCAATTATGTTATGATTATCTGCAGAGCTCAAGCTCTGCAGTCTTTCCCTCTTTCTCTTGCTCTAATCTATGTGGGCATTTCTATCATATCTGTCAGCACAGTGTCTGAATGTCTTCTAAGCAAGAAGAAATGGCAACTCTTTTTTCTCCCATCAACAAAATATGGACTTTATCTCAGCCAGCATGAAGTCTTCTAAAAATGTCAGGGTGCGGAGAAGGAGAGCACAGAGATTTATCATGGATGCAACACCTCATTCTCCAGTCTGCTTTCTGCTCTGTTTATGCATTGCTTTGAGTCTCACTGCGACGATGGGGACGAGCTGATGTCTGTGGTATTTATAGGGTATTTATGTAAGGAAAGGTTCTTTAAGTATAGCAACACGGTTAAGTGTGATGTAGCAACTCAAGAAGTGCCTTTGACAGCTGAGTACCCCCTCCCAGAAAAGCATTGTCTGCTTTAATTTTGTTGCAAATGCCACTTAAATGTAAGATACTTAGCAATACTGCTTGCAGCACTAGGTCTGTCATACACAGAAAGATAGACACCGACCAGAAGTGACAAAATAATCACAAGTCATTGTGTAACAGATCCTTTAGTCACATTTTAAATGATGTAAAGCTAATTTTAAAAATGCTCACAGTAAGTTATGTTGCCTTGAGAGTGCTTTGATTAAAGTTTTACCTCAGTCAGCCCCTGCTCTGCTGCTGGCCAGAGTAACAGGGTAGAGCCCTCTTACCTCCATTCACATTTCAAAATGAATGAAGCTGCCAACAATGCTTTGTTTGCATCTTCACTGAATAGAGAGACAGAGAATTAACGTGTTAAGGTCCTTATAATTCTAAGAAAATATATTTTATGCTCATACTTCATATTAGTAATTCAAACTGTCATACTATATACTTTACAAACAAGACAGGAAGGAGCTTGTTCACTTCTTTGCGAGTTTTTTCTTTTTTCTCAGAACAGTCCTTTGAAATCTTATTTGCATTGAAAATACTTATTGAAAAGCTGAGTGTCATGTCAGGGTTCCTATTCTACTCAGAGGATGTAATTTTGCTTTGTAAATTGGTCTCTCATCTTGAATGAGCAAATAAGCATCCTGGTGGATGCCAATTAGATGAACTTTTGTATCCGAAGTAGAACTGCTGAGAGCAATTTTGATGGACTGAATTTGCATCTGAATATGCTTTCAACTGGATCTATAACACATTGTAAAATCATATTGATCTCTCCAGAGTTCCTCCAATGGAAAACATTCCAGTAATGTAATTTTATTTGGAAAGACTCAGAGCAAGACATTTTGATTTCTGTTTAGTTCCTAAGATTTTTCTTTTAACTACCCAAATAACATATGGGTTATAAAAAGTCAAAATGAAAGCATTTCAGTTTTTCTAAAAGTAAACATTAAGAATAGTTCCTGCTTTTTGTTTCTGTGCTTTTGAGACTTACCTTCAAGGAAAAATTTGGAACACTGATTCCTATCAGAATCAAGTCAAATATTGAAATCCTGAAATTCTTTTGAAAAACAACTTCCATTCTCAGACTTGATCTGTAGAGGGAGAAGCATTGATTGCTTAAAATGTTTCCAGCTGCAATAGTCTAAATCAGGAATTTAAAAATATTTTTAATAGATGCTGCCTTTGGAAATGGCAGCACTGGGTATAATCACTGACAGGAATAGCACTGATTACTGGTATCAGCCAAAAGCACTTCCAGCTCAGACTGTCTGTCTATCCTTCAGAGCCAGCTTCCATACCATCATGATTCATGTTGTGATCCCAGAACTGCTGAGATTTGTACCAGGGTTTCTGGGCACTAGAGTGTGTATTATCCTGGACTTTCAGTATCTCCTTACATCGGAGGCTGATGTTAAGGGAATTCTAAGTAGATTCAGGGAAACTATTTTTGGGAGAAGCTGTTGATCCCCATTGTTCCACGAGCAGGCAGGACTGGTGAGCACTTTTTAAATCTGTTCCTCTGCATCCTAGGCTATAGTAAACATCCCAGGCTATAGTAAAAGTGCATAATTACTTCATCTTGCCTTTAGACAAATGATATGCCAGTCTTTTGCAGTTAAAATACTTTTTTTTCTCAGCTCTGTGGAGCTACAGATTGGTGCTATTGATGTACTGCTGTAATTCTTGTTCATCTGGACTCACAAAAAAACCCCTCCAACTCTTTTTTTGGAAGCAGCTCTCAGGGAAGATGAAAGGTGCTGTACTGCCTATAAAACCTCTTGTGAATTGTTGATTCTGCTTGGATTTAAAAGACGAGCTTCAGCAGTGGTGGGTATTGCAACATAAGGACAGGCAGTGACCAGTGCTCTGTGATAAGGGATCATTCCAACTGAGCAAAGGTTGCCCAAGACATCACTCTTATGTAATTCCTCAAGTCTAAAATAAAGTCCAGTATTAGTGTGAGGCACTAACTCCAGCAATCACTAAAGGAAAGACACCTTAGTGAACATATAGAGAGTCTCCTGTTCTTAAAAGTAACAATGGTAAAATTACTATGCTTTGCTGAAACAGAGGGAGAATGAGCAGGAGATGCCTCTCTCCCTTCAGCAGTCTCCTCTATATCAAAGTTATTTTTCTAAGGAATTCCCGACATGGCTAACCTTATCCCAGTGCTAGACCTGAAGGAAGCCTTGATGAAGATATTTGCTGGCTACTTTTGTTTCATGTATCCAAATAAACACAACTGAATCAGTCCCTTAAAATTAGCAACCAGAGGCCAAGGTGGAGGAGGCATTCTGTGGGAAACCTTCTCCTGTGCCAGGCTGCAAAGATCAGCTGAAGGACTGCTCTGCAACCCAGACCCTCCTGAGAATGGCTGTCCTGAGATGGCCCGTGGCCCCCACAGGCTCAGTTCCCAGCCCCAGCCTCCCTCCTCTGATGGAGTTTTCAAGAGATGGAGTGTAACACCGCTCCTGAGGAGTTCAGTTGTTTTCACTGCCTCTTACAGAACCTGTGTGCACTCAGGAGAAATGAGGAGGAAGGAGAAATGTCTCTCCTAGGCTTTTGCTTTTCCTTTTGAAGGGAGATATTTCTTCAGTCACCACCCTTACCATTCCCCTGTGCTCCTGTGCTGTGAACTGTCTCTTTGTAGCCAAAAGGAGGCTGAATTTATCAGATGCTCTGTTCAGCCACTAAGTCTGTATTGTGATGAATGTTGCTGTGGGCAGACGATGTAATGGCAGGGCACCTTTGAAGAGCCTGCAAGGGAGGGAGGAGGGAGAACAGTGTCATCTTGACATCTCAAAAGCCTGTCAGTTTCCAGGAATAAAGACCACCCATATCCCTTCCCCACCCTCCCAGACAAAGCCCTGGCCTGTGCTGCTTTCTGAAGGAGAATCTCACATCCCTCACAGTGGTTACATAAAGACCTGATGCACACAAAGGCAGGCCTGTGTTTATAGTGGCAGCTAGACAAACTCATAAACAATACCTCTCCCAACAGCACAAGTTCATACAAAATCCCAGTCTTCACTGAGTTGGAAGATAAACATGAATCTGTGCTGTTCTTTTAAATAGAAAGTTCTACAGCAAATGATGGCTTTACCTCTTTAAATGCCTGCTCCACAGTTTTGGGGGACAAAGTTTGAATCCTTATTATAGGTTACTAGAAGCACAAGAAACACTTTGCTACAGCTAAGAAAAGCTTTCAGATGATTATGGGTTTAAACCTTCTTGTTGTATATGTTGCCGGGTTAGCAGCCTCCTAACTGTGCTGGTTTTTTGTAGCTGCAGAAAATGGTATGTTGCACTTCAGAATTATTTGGGACAGAATATATATTGCATACAGATGGAGAGATTGGGAATTCTCCCCAGGAGAGCTCTGTGAAATTGAATATATCAAAAACAACCCTTAAACTTTTCATATGCTCACATAAAGATGCTTGCATATATGCACACATTCACATTTTGGCACATCACTGTTCTGACTTATGTCCAGTGACAGACCTTCATCTGGGCCAAGATTGCTTCAGCCATTTCTTTTCCAGCGAGACCTGGCCGAACATCTTCACCTCACTTGTAGTCAGCTAGCCTGCAGAGAGGCCAAAGTTAGGGTTACATAATTTCCAGAGACTGTATAATCAGTGCTAGGTATAGCCAACTATAATCAGATGATTATAGTCAGCAAAATTACCCAGGTCATCTTGCGCCTATGAAAAAATGGAAAAAAGAAATCCTTTCCAGAAGGTCCAAAAGCCTTTGGATTGCTTGTCACAAGGTATGGGGGGAAACATTATCCTAATGCTGTACTTGAGCTTCTTTTTGTTGGTGGTCAGCTGGTGTTGCTGACCTGGACCCCTCCTCAGACAACAAAAAGGGTTACTGGAAAATGTTCATATAGATCTCTGGGAAAAATGAACTGGAGATGTGAATCAGTCTCACTGAAGGCTGCAGGCTTCTCTGGGAAATGCTGTAGGCAAGTTCAGCCCTCAGTACATGGCATTTTTCCTCTCATCAAGCAAAATTGCCAAAGTATAGAAGGTTTCCCTGCAAATCCCTTTCCTCAGAGGAAGAAAGTGAAGCTAATGAACCAGTTAAAGGAAAACTCCATCTCAGCAATACTAAATCTCTCTTATTCATGACGAACCCTCTGTTTCAGCCTGACAAATTAAACAGTCATTATTAATCCCATTTCACAGCACTGATTACATCATCATTATTCTTTTGTATTGTACAATACTATATAACACTGAAACCTTGAGGAGGTAGAAGCTAAACAGGGAGACTAACAAGAAGAATCCATTACTACAAAAGCTAAAAAAATCTGACCTGTGGAAGCTTACACCTGAGCAGGAAAGATCCACTTGCTAATAAACTATCCAGAGAGAGGGAGAAAGAGAGAGAGAACAGGCTGAACCTTCTATAAGAAGGAAGCTAAGTGGAAGTATTTTCCTGGCTAATATTTTTTCACTCATGACAACTCTCACTCAATTCCAGTTGAAAGCAGCTGCTTCCCTAGAATGGGCTGCAGCTTTCCCAACTTTCCTCTCTTGGCCTCACGTCTGTCAGAATTTGATTTACAAACTTTCACTAAAAAAGCGTATGTAAGCCTTTTTCTTTTTTTTGTTATGAAAATAATCTTGCAATTATCTTTAAAGATATCACATGTTCTTTTGCCTCAGAAACATGTTCTCTGTAATACCTTTTTTCAATATTGTCTTTATGACCACTCAGGGTGCAGCTTTTTTACTTATTTTGATTGTATATATAAATTCCAAGATATGTTGCTGTTCTCTGTCATTAGATGGATATTATGGTATTTGCTTTTAGCATTCAGTTAATGAAAATGGGAACTTTGAGGTACATTCAGACTTGGCAATTTTGCTTATTTTCAGAGTTCCTATTCTTGTTGCAGAACCCATTTATGAAGCAAGAAACATTTCAGATTCCAGTCCTATCAATGGCTAAATACTCCCAGAAAAGTCCTCGAGTCCTTCCACAAAGGACCTACATAGCAAGGTCTTTTTTGGTATCAGATTCTCCTTCAAAGAGGTGTCTGGATTCCCACTTATGTTTAGAAAAGTCAATCTCTCTGCACCAAACCTTCTCTACAGGATTTCCTGTTGACTGCCCTGATCTCCTGCTGCCATGTGCTGGCTCATGCTCACTTGCTGAACTCTTCCCTCTCACTTTGCAGGGAACTTCACCACTATACTCAGGTGAGTGAATTTTGCTTCAAGAGCTGCTTTTCTGTTTCTAGATCCCTTTGCCTGTGTGAACTGCAGCATTCCCCAGCACCCAGGTCTGGGTGTCTGTTCGAACTACTCGGACATGAGAGCCCCCACCTTATTTTATGTTCTTAAGAACCAAGAAATCTGAAAGCAAAGGCAATATGCCTCTGAACGTGCCATACTTTAAAATCAATGAGTCTCTTTGCATTTTGCTTTCTACTTCTTACTCCTCAATCCGTCTGTTGGATCCGTACCAGCAGACAGGACCACATGACTTGCACTACAGGATGAAATGACTTTAAATGGCAACATGGCACTAGTACAGCAATAACATCTCAGCAGCAGGCAGTGTGAGATTAATGTCACAATTAGCAAGTGGATGTTTGATATCTTAAGCTCAAGAATTCACTGGGCTTGTAAATGTGTAGGGACTCAGCTGGGTTCTCAGTTGTTACAGATCACAGAAATAATGTAAACAGGCATTTACTGGGGCCTGGTGAACTAGAAAGTCTCTGTTTGCTTGAATAGTCTATAAAAAGTAGAAATCTTGATATAATATAAACACAAATGTATATTTATATAAACATTGTTTTATGGAAGAAAAATTAATAAACCTAAATTCAGTAAGCAGAGGTTAAAAGCAACTGCATGTTAAATAATGAAAGGGGAAAACAGCAGCTCCTTCATACTTGTGACCTCAGAGATGATAAATTTAAGCAAATATTTTGGGCAGAATACCTCACTGTTCTTGTCAGCCTGAAAAAACCATAAAGGAAAACAGCAAAATACCTGTACCTGTGCAGCCCCTGAGCTGGGAGAACTGAGGCACGGCAAGCAGACCTGAGAGAGGTTTCTGGGTGCCACTTGTCAATCAGTGCCCACAGGCCCCACTGTGGCCCTAAATCAAACAAAACCACACACCCGGCAAGGTTTAGCCCTTAATGATGGGGCTACTACTGCTCTCTGCTGGTGCAGAGCCAGACTTAGGAGAACACTACTGAGCCCAACCAACTCTGAGAAAACAAATGCTGCTGCCTAGAGCTCTGCAAAGAGTTGGCATTCCCCATCAGGAAGGTTCTGAGATTTTCAGCCTTTATTTTTCTTTCTGGTTTTAACAGATGCTGGTATAACTTCACACCTGACAAGGGGAATATTTGGGATCTATCAAAATATTCTATTTCAACAAAATAAGCTGTTCTTTCTGAACTTTGAAACTTTTCTGTTATAATACGCAAAAAAACCCCCAAACCAACGAACAACCAAACTGTTTTGAAAGGGAGAAAATGGGTATTATTTAGTCTGAAAATGTACCTGTCCTTCATTTAATTCCCTTTCCTCTGAGTCTGGCCTTTCTGCAGTTCCTACTCTGTGAAGCCCCAAAAACTGTTGTACAAGTATTTTCTCTACCTCGTGTGGCTTTTCAGAGGGATATTTATTTAGAAATTCAGATTACTTATAGTATGAAAACCACTGGCTGAGAAAGAGCACTGATAAACAAATGATAGTTTATTTATTCCAAAGAAGACCTGTAAAGTATGTTACAAAGATGTAGGTGTCATTTTACTTTCATGGAAGTTCAACTTGCTGTCTCTATTTACCTAATGGCTTCCTTTTTTCTGATGGAGGTACATCAGAGTAAACAACAATACACATTATTCAACAGGATCATTATCGATTCCATGTAAAATAAAAACAAGGAAAGAGATGAGAAAGTAAACTTAGATACTTACACATATACATAAAAATACAGTGGGAATTCTCCAAGAGCCAACGTAAAAACTAACTACTAATTGCTGTTCTATTACAAATGCAACATACAGTGAACATCAGTGTTAAGCAGAACTCCTAAACAAGGTTATATTGGCTTTTCAAAAATAGCACAATGAGGTATAAAAAAGTTATAAAATCAAAGTAATCATGAGGAAAATGTATCTTCTATAGTACATCATATTGTTTATGTCATGCAGAACAACCCACTAACATTTAATTCATGGTGATCTCTGACCAAAACTCAGTGTCATGACATCTGTATGTGGGTGTAGCTCAGAAGCCAAATAACTGCCTATTTTACAGGGGAAAAAATACACTTAAGAGAGACATTAAGGCTTCCTTTTTGCAAATCTCTATTTTTAACTGGAATGAACATGATGTCCCCTTAAGCTGCAGCTCTTTACCACAACTTCAATCAATATACACAACATTTAAAAATATCCTCAGATCTACTATGTTCTTTCCCCTCAGAAATTAAATGGAGTATCAGCCTGTCTCACTCCTCTCTACATATCTCACTATCACAAAACCACCCACTGAACAGTCCTGCTAGGTAGCAAATTGTAGTTTAGTATCTTTTTGAGTAAGATCTCATGTGAATGCTTCTCATAGCTGAATAATTTCATTTTACAGCTCCCTGCTCCTGTGTGGACAAGATTTGCACTCAAGGGTAAACAGAGTTAACAGGTTTGATCAATGCATGTTCAGCATGTAAGTGCCCTTTGATCTTAGGCCTCAGAGGATCCTCGTATGTGCTACTTCAGAATTTGTGATTTGTTTTTAATGGGTTGTAGCAAGGATAAGAAGCTTTCAAAATGCTCATCCTCAGTCTCACTGTCCTGTGATTTATATGCCATTCCTATGCTTTTAAAATGTTACAGAAAAGGGCTGTATTTATGGCAGGTTTTCTATGATGTTATAGAAAGTGGTTTCAGAACATGTAATGCATCATATACGTACACATTATAAGGAGGGTATATTACCTTTTCTGAGTGTCTTGCTACTTTAATTCACACTAATCAGATTTATGTGTCCCAGTGGATGAAAGAATGGACTGCAAAGATTTTAATTCAATCTGTTAGGACAAGTGGCTGACTCAGAGTTGAGAAGGAGCATGACCTATCCACATCAGTTTGCTCTTAGGGCCAGTGTAGACAGTATTCTTGTAATCTAGTGAGAAAAATAAACTTTGGGTGTTTTTGGAGTGGCCTTTCTGGCCGTTTTGAACCCAGTATAGCTTGTGTGCATAGAGCAGATTTCAGACTGTCAGAGACACCTTTTCTTCATAATTCTCAGTTTATGGGATCAATTTAGTTTCTAGTTCAGGCAAAAATTGCAGTTAGGGTTAGGTATTGGAATGGTTTCTATTATTTAGTGCCTTTTCTAGTGTAGACATTCCTAGGAAGATTTTCAGAAACCTCTGGCTATCTTTTCTCTGGAAGTCAAGTTTCATGTTTCCATCTGGTCTCAAAGATTTCTTTTCCTTGTGAAAAATTCCTGTTTTCAACAAAAATGTATGTTCAAGGAGAGAAAAGGATAAAAAGTCACCATATACTAAACTCACATGGCAGATACCACAGTCTTCACTCTTCTTCCTGTCCTCCACTACAGCCTGTTCACCATAATCCTCCTCACCCCTCATTTTATGGCCCTTCCGGGGAATTCAGGCCAAGTTCAGGTTGCTGCAGGGCTATGCAGGGTCAGGCTTCAGTGCTGGGTGTCAGAGCAGGTTTGGCATTGCTGACCACGGGTTTGTGTCTGAATCCAAAACTCAGTGACTCCACATGGTACATTCAGAAATACTTAATGACCTTAAAGGATTAGCCAGACTTGAGAAGAAAATGCTCCTGCTCACTCTCTGAGGTAATGCAGACCAAGCAGATGCAGGTGACCTGGATTTCACCCCATGCAGTAAGAGCTGTCACTCTGGGGCCCTTTCCCTGCCTCCCTCTGTGCCTGTAAGAAGAAATCAGAGGGATCATGAGGCTGCATTCCGGGGCTTGGCTCAGCTTCCTGGCTTGGGGCTGTGAGTGGCAGCAGCAGCCCCTGGAATGGGATTATTTGGGATGTAGGCACCAGGTTTGATGCCTGCAGCACTGCTGCCCACAGCACTGGGTACAGGCACCCATCCCAGTCACGTTCTCTGCAGTGTCACTGGCAGATGGAGCTGCTGACTGGGCTGCAGGAGGTCCCAAGCACCCTGCCCTGTGCTGTGCCCCCAGCTTGTCCCTCAGCGCCCTGGGGTCCTGGTGACACTGCCTGCAGCCCCTTCTCTCGGAGGATCACAATCTGAAAGCTCACTCCTGTCACTGGGCACATTTAGGCTTCCCAAACTTCTTTCACCTGATCTGGAAACCCAGTCTGAGCAGTCTTACCTGTATCAGATTTGGGGCTGTGATGTAAAGCCTGTTTGACTTCGCAGGCATTTGCTTGAAGAATATGTTTGAGATATGTTTATTCACGGATTTCTTTCTTAAAGGCCTTGTCTTTTATTATGCTATCGAGGCATCAGGAATTTATCTTGATGTCACCATAGTTCAAATTATTCATTTTAAATTAGATTTATTGCTGGAAATGAATCCAGAATCCTTACCACTGGAAATCCATTACTTTCAATACAAACAAGAAATTAATCAAGTGAAGCACTACAAATCAGGCAGCAGCAGAAATCCGGGCAAAGCAAAAGGTATTTTAGCTCTTCGCTTCCCACTTTTGTTGGGAGACCTACACACTGTGATGACCCTGGTCATGTGGACAGCTTGCAGGATGCTGCTGTTCAGTGGTCAAGTTCCCTGTTATAATTAGACTAACCAGAACACAGGGAGTCTGTGGTGAAAATAAGGTTGAAATGTATATTAAAAAAGAAAAGCAAAGCAAAAAGAAACCCTTCATCAATGATTCTATTTAAAAAGTGACTGTTATTTCAAGACCAAATCTCAAAAATCATTTGAATATTTTTAGAACTCTGTCATGCTCTAGCTTCAGCTGGCAAACAAGTACCACACAGCCGCTTGCTCACTCACACCAAACCCTGCAGTGGGACGGGGAAGAGAATGAGGAAAAGGTGAAGTCCGTGGGTTGATATTAGAACAGTTTAATACTTGAAAAAAAGTAAAATAGGATAATAATAGCAATTATAGTAACAATAATAATAGTAAGGACAATGAAAAAGAGAGAGAGGGATAAAACCTAGGACAACCAAGGGATGCACAACACAGCTGCTCACTACCTTCTAACCCATTCCCAGCCTGTCCCTGAGCAGTGATCAGCCCTTCCTGGCCAATCACCCAGTTTCTTTACTGGGCATGATGTTCTGTGTTATGGAATATCCTTTTGGCCAGTTCAGGTCAGCTGTCCTGGTCCTGCATCTTGTGCACCTGCTTGCTGGCAGAACATGAGACACTGAAAAGTCCTTGATGTAGGATCAGCACTACTGAGCAACTACTAAGCCATCAATGTGCTACCATTATTCTTACACTTAAATACAACACTCAGCACTGTGACAGCTACTAGGAAGCAAATTAACTCTATCACAGCTGAAACCAGGACAAAGTCCTAATCTGTTTAAAATAGTCAAATATTTTCTGTAGTTAGTCACAATAAATCAACAGGAGTTAAGGGAGAGCAGTTCTGCATTAGCAAGATCTTTGTGTAGAGAAAGGTGCCCTGTGCCAAAGTTCCAAAGATGTGCTTTTGTCATGAGAACTGGTGGGTTTACATCTGCTCTGCAGTGGCAGAAGTTAGTTCTGCCACTCCTGCTGAGTAGCAGGATTATTAATTGCATTTTAAAGAATTTAATTTAATGCATTTCTCATGTTTAATTGTAAACCAAAAAATGTTTCAACTTGACTTCGTGTCTTATGCAGGAACTGACAGTTATTATAATTTTTTTTTTCTCTCCTTAGGGATTTAAAAAACTTGCCTCCATGTCACTGTGTTTAATTTTTCTCAAACTGGATAGCAGCATTTGTCAATTTTGCATGTGTGCAGTTTTTATGTACCTGTCCCTCAGCTCTTCTAACAAAACAGTGTAATTAAACATTCAGATTTGCACTGCTCTTCAACATGCGCCGTCTAAGTCTGGGGGGTTTGCTTTTGTTGAATAAATGGCATGTCATTTTTAGTTGTTTATGTAACACAAATACAAAACAGAATGCAAATTATGTATTGATGCTGTTAAATGTTATATTTTTCTTTAGGCCTCAATTATAAATAAAAGTCTGTTGTCTCTTATGTATTATCTTTTTTCATCCCATCACTAGAAGACACAGCATACTGAGGTGTCCCCAGTTTCCTGAGAAGCGCTGATTGCCTGTGATTGCCTGGTCTAGTGGAAGATGTTGCTGCCTATGGCAGGGGGATTGGAACTAGATGGTCTTTAAGGTCTCTTCCAAACCAAAGAATTCCATGATTCTACAATATTGATTTAAATAGGAATGTGACTTTGATTCCAGTAGGATTTATTGGCAGCTGGCATCTTTGTAGAACAGGAAAATTTTTTCAATCTTCTTATGATATATGGAAAGTCTCTGTTGGTCTGCAATGTTCAGGCTGTACCCAAGGCTTCAGCTGATGCTAAGGGGGGCCTAATTGATATAGTTTCTTACCTAGAGGGGGGTTTTTTATTTCAGTCAACACATCAGATGAAGAGAGGAAAGTGGAATGAGACTCTGAGCAAGGGAGTGAATGGTTAGAAAAGCCCACAGTCTTTCAGATTTTCTTTGATTATTATGTCTGTGACTGCATCAAAAACAAATTTGACATTCTGGGTGTCTGTGGCACAGGTCAAGTGACAATATATCTCTTTATCTTGTTTCCTTATGTTCAAGTCTAGAAATTGTTTCTTGATGTAATTTGCAGCATCTTCAAATGTGTTTTGTCCTAGTGGAAAGAAAAGTAAAAGCAAAAGAAGACACATTTCAACTCGTGCTTCCTCACAACTGCAAAGAGACAAGAAATAATGTTTTCTGCCTTTTTTTTGTCTTTTCTTTCTATTCAAATTAACTTAATGAATTAAGTATGAAAATTTTGTGTCTAAACTGGTTTTTCTCTGGTAATTTCTGACACAGCCTTATATATTCTCTTGCATCAGCTGGGAACATCTGGTGTTTTTTTTTATTTCCACATTTCCACTGTCACATAGAAAAAGAGACAGACTTCCCTCATGGAATGAGTTCTTAAAATAGGGACAAAAATCTTGGATTCAGTTGTGGCGTGTGTGTGAGTGGTAAGGTACTGAGTTGTACCGAAGTATTGGCTGAGCCCTTCAGCCATCTGAAACTTCTAGATTGCTCAGCTTCCTCTGTCACCAATGGACAGAAACTAGCATCTCCAGGGAGAGACATGAACCCACCCAAGGATAAACATGGTGAGTAGGTGAGATGAGTTGAATTCTGGCTGTGTCTGTCTCATACCATTATTTCATGAGAAGATGCTTAGATAAGTGGCTTAGTATTTAAAAGGTTATATATAGGTGACATGGGTCAAAGTCTCAGTCTTTAATGCATGGCCTACACTAAATATCTTAATGTGTTTTCTTCTGAACACTCCAAACTTACCATTATACTCAGGAAAGCAGATATTCAGGTGAACTTTTGTTATTTTCTCTTGAAAGAGGTCTTTTTTGTTTAGGAACAGCACAATGGAAGTGGCTGCAAAGCACTTATGGTTGCAGATGCTGTTGAACAGATGAAGGCTTTCGTGCATTCTGTTCTGTTGAGATGCAAAAGGTAAACATGAGACTGAAAAATCTCATCCCCATATGTCATTTTTACTGCAATGTTCTTTACTGGAAAGAACCAATACAGCGTAATAGCCTTTAAATGGTTATCAGAGAATGGGAATAGTTCTGATGTGCCATCAGAGAGTACATTAAAACTTAGAAGCAAAAAGGGCTGCTTGTCTGTTCTGACTCACCACTTCTTTATCTTCCACCAGAACCATGTCATAGGCACTGAGTGCAGCACAGAATATGATGCAAGTAACTCCTTCAAAGCAGTGAATCCACTTTTTTCTCTCTGATCGTTGTCCACCCACATCAAACATCCTTTGCAGAAAAAATAACATGTACAATATAAAGCACTAATGAGGATGTAGTCATGATTTAATGCACAGAGTTCAGATGGAGATGAATGAAAAATACCCAGATTTTCTAAATATTGGTCTGTTTCTATCCCAACAGGTCCAGGAGTGCTGTATGCTGTTACTCCTGGCTTTGTAGTGGGTATAAAATGAAATATAAAGGCTTAAATACCTGCAGGTAGGATAAATAGTCAGTACTTTCAGGTGGGACTCTGTGTTGAGGAAGTGAGGCTCAGGACTCACTGAGGGCAGGACTAAGATCTGCAGGCAAGGATTTATTCAGGGCAGAGTTCTGAGACATTGATAGAAGACCCTCAGATCCAGTGTCATTTGCTACTTCATGGTTTTGCCTGCTGACGTATTGATCGGTAAGACACACAACTGGAGGCCAGTCATGGATTGACCCCTGGTTGTGTACGAATAGATGTTTCTATCTGCTCACTGCCCGGGTGTGATCACTGAGCTCACTACACAACCTGCATCACACCTTTGGAGGGTGTCCCTGTCCATCTGATTAGCTGCTCTTTAAGCAGCAATTCCTGGAGGGCAGGAATCCCTTCATTTGTGCAGAGGGAATTGCAGGGCTGTCTCTCTCTGCAATAATTTCCTTCCACCTTTGACAGGAATTGCTACTACCTTTGGGTAGTGTCATATGAACTTTTTATTGGACTCAGTATGGGATCCACAGCCAGCTGAGCACACCTAGCTGGGACCTAGTTAGGGCCCAGCTGAGCCGGAACTGTCATCAAAGCTACCACTGTTGTGCTTAGCCCATCCAAAACTCCCACTTACACTCGCAGTTCTTCAGTGATAAGGGCTAGGGCTTTCTTTTCACTATTTTTCTGAAACAAAAAGTGCCAAACTTGAAGATTTTTCAAGTGCATTAGAAAGCAGGGAAAACATAAAAAATCGAATTTATCCTACCCTTAGGTTTTCTGTTCCTAGTGTGCATGATGATTTTTCCCTGTGCTACCTGTTGTTGAACTTAATACTGTAAAACCTAATTCCCTGCTGGATTACCCTTTCCTTCAAGAATATGCATTAGATCTCTGGATCCTGCAGAATCTGAAAATTAAATACAACTCAATTCTTACAGCAATGAATATAATGGGATTCAGTAAGAAACAATCATGTCAGTAGTAAACAGAGAAAGAATAATTTGTTACTGAAACATTGTTTCTTGCAATATCTTAATCCTCTGTTTCCTTCACCATCAGCAGTGCAGTTGATGTTAAAAAAGGTTATGTTTATAGTTTTTCATCCTTCTTAGAAAAAATAAAACCCTTTCCAATGCTCATAATGAACTGTTTCTGCAGCTGAGGAATAAACAGGTTTTTTTTTCTGGTACATTTAATCTTTTTGATTTTTGGGTGTCTACAAAAGTGAATTATTTTGGAAATCAGGAAACTGTTGTGGAATAAGATTTTGATAACAGTAATGGCATTCTTCCAAGCATAGCTTCACTGAATTCAGAAGGTCTATTTAAGAGTGGGGTCAGCATAAATAAAGTATCTTGATTTTGTCTGTGATTAGTGCCCAAAAGTCACCTAGAATTACATGCCTTTCTTGATTTGTGGTGTATAACTCTGACATCAGGGTTATGGCAAGAAAAAAAATTAAAAACCTTCAAAATTTAGTCTTCAGGAAAGTTTTGTTTCAGGATACATAATCATATGAATCAGTATTCACTTCCTGTGAGATTTTAGATTATGGCCCTTTGAATATACATGAGAAGTCAATTAAAAAGGACAAGACCAAGGCCAGAGGCAATGCTTCTGGGCAATTTTTGTTGTACTAACCTTAGTTTGCTTCACTCTTCTCAGCCCAGAACTTAACATGTGCACGTATAAAACCAAAGGCCCTTCATGAATGGTAGAAAATGAGGTGATCTTCTTTTACCAAGAGAGTCAGTCTAGAAATCTCTATATTTTCCTAGAACTGCTCTTGAAAAACTTAGCTGCAGATATAGAATTAGCTATATACTCATTCAGTGGTACACACAGAGAGGCCTGAAGACTAAAATAAGGCTTGCCTGATTTCAGTCAAACTCCTCCTAGCACACCAATAGAAAGGACAGTAGAAGAGGACCTATGAAGATCAGACCTTCTTTTAAAAACATTTAAATATGTTCTGAGCTCTAAGTCAACATTAGTGAAATAAATTGAAGAGCACATGGAAGCTAAATTGCACTAAACCAGCAAAGTAACCACTTAGCAAGGAGCAAATAAAAATCGATGTGCAAGTGTAATTCAGTTCCCTGGAGCAGTACCGGGGTTTAGACTTTTACTGCACAGATACAAAATGTTTTCTGCCTCACTCAGTTCAGTAAAGGGACAAGTGTTTAGTGAATAAGGCATCTTCTCATGGGTTTTTTCTATCAGGTCTTGTGACCTGAAGCCCCATCAGCACATCAGCCAAAACTCACTCTGAATGTGGAAGTGTTCCTCTCTTTATAGATGTTTCTATGGTACTTATCAAACTTGCTGCAGAGATGTCAGGATCCTCCAGCTGTTTTGCATTGCAATGGCAATGCAAAGTAGGAGTAACTGGCTGGTTTACATGGATTTATAACTGTTCTGCACCACTCTAGCAGCTTAAACCCCTCGACTGCTTTGTAGTGATTTTACCTAATATTACTCAACTGCCTGAAACCACCAATGAATTTGCTCACATTAACACTACTCTGATGCATAGCAGAGAGGGTAAAATCAGTGGATTTTGTATTTGTGGTGGCATTAAGAGCCTTCCTCTTGTTTGCAGACACTCAGGTAACTAAATTCTCAGTTGTGCTGCATTTCAGCTAGACCTAAACACAAATGCTGATATTCTCATGTCAGGACTGATAACACCCATGCCAACGAGGATTTGCACTCTGATGGTTTCTTTCTCCACCCTGAATTTATTTCTTACATGAATTATGATTGTAACTGAAGGCATTCAAATTTCTAATGTACAAAGCTGTCTGGAAATATGTTAATCAGAGAAAAAGAAGATGATGTCTATGACATTGCAGTGTAGCATTTGTGGGCAACTCCTGAATTTTCATGAGTGACCAGAATATTGATAGATGATAATAATTTATTTGTAAGACATCTGCTTCAGAATCTCATTTTGTATGTGCAATCTCCACTGTGCTAGAGCATCTGTGTGGTAGCATAGATGGTTTGGGGAATGTTTAATTGGCACATGAGGAGAAAGAAAGAAGCCAAATGAAAAATGTAAAGTTATAATCCTCATGCTTTATAAATCTCTCTGTCTCTACAGGCAGTTTCTTGTCTAGACTGCATTCCTCAATACGCACTCCAGCCTTTAAATTAAGAATTAAATGGATTTCAGTCCACAGAGAAAAGCATTATAGAACACTGAAACTATCATAATTCATTCAAATCCATTTTCATGTGCAATTAGATGTTTTTAATTGGTTCACCAAGCATAACGAGATCTTGAGTATCTGAAAGAGTAAAATATTTCAGTCAAATTTCTCAGAGGCATTATTTTCAAAATTTTTTTCTGAACATTTTGGTTTTCATCTTAAATGAGCATGAAGGCATGTTTGATCATGCTGAAATTTCCCATGGGACAGAATTTTTTTTTTTTTTTGCTGAGTGCATTCCAGTGCTAAGAGCAGTTATTTCCATTCTCAAAAGAAGAGTGAAAGGTTGAAAGTGCATGCAAATTGGTAGACATCACGTTTTTGCATGCTATTAAGGACATTTAAGTAGGCAAATTTCATAAATGTCACAATTATTCAAATGGCAGGATATAACTAATGCTTTTTAGACATTTACATATGTAAAAATGTCCTTTTAGAACCTGGTATTCTGTGACCTGTTTATAATGGTCCATTATATACTCAAAGTTGGCATACTGATAGTAAAATACCTTGCTTTTTCAGCTGTGTAAAAATGTTAAATAAGAGTGAATTTAGTGATATCACAATGGAATTACCTGTATTATAAGAGGTCAATACCTTTGGAAGAAAATGCTTAAGAAAAATAAACCCCAACAAGATTGTCAAATAAGGCTTTCATACCTGAAGTTTAAATCCTTGAAAGAAAACTGAGTCTCTATAATCCCAGTTGTCTGCACTCGGGAGTGCAGGACATCTTGCTCAGTAGGGACATAATCTGGCATTGCCAACCTGTCCAAATCGTTGAGGTAACTAGGGAGAGTGAGAAAGAAATGGTGGTTTGTGAATTCAAAAAGTGAAATGTCCATTACATAATCACTCCACACCGAGCCACTTTTAAAAATGTAACATAAATTACACATTTAAATACAATACTGTTTGTTCTTATACAACAGAGTTCCACAATTCAGAGCCTTTCTTTTCTTTTTTTTCTTTTCCCTGCATGTAGATGTGTAATTTATTTGCACGTAATAAACATATTTCTGAGAATCTCAGCCAAGGAAAATCCTTATTTCTATTAGGGATGCTTTAAAACCACCTTGTCAGCAAAGAGGTTTTAGCTATTTTCTCTCAGCAAGTGGGAATTGTTACCCCAGGGGAAGAACCACAAGCATCCTTCAGAAGCAGATGCATAAGGAGTCACCTCAGCCTGACTGGTTGCAACAGTATTTTCCTTCCTAAGTGAAAGGGAGGGCATAATATTTTGGAGGAATTCATTTTTAAGGGCTGTTTTCCCTGTAGACCTCTCAATTTACAAGAAGAAGGTACATGGTGATTTTAAAAAATGTATTTTTCAGTCAAAACCAAAATCTTCTATGAAGCTGAGGATCCCTTCATTGGTATTCTGATGAGCCCTTGGAAAAGTGTGGATTATCTGCTTTTATTTCTGGTATTCAGAGATAAAATCTGTGTGAAATGAGAACCCAAACTAGATCTCTGAAGCATGTTTTTGCCAACCATTCTGTCTGTTTTGGGGCACACAGCTTTCTTTAAATGGCTAGACAGAGCTGCTGAATCCTACTGGCTGGTCTAGGAATCTGTGCAGAGAGGTTATGAATTGGCAAAAGGAAAAGAGGTGATGCTTGGGTAACTTCCTACCTTTTAACTGCTAGTATTCAAATAGAGAACAAAGCCAGAAGCAAGAAATCCCACCAACAGCTGAAGCATTTTCAGTGTCCCGGCTGGCACCTTCCTGTTTGTAGCCTTGTGTCTCTGACAAACACGACACTGTGTCTCTAATATCTGTTAGGCTCCATGCCTTCTTTTTTCCTCTCTACACCAAGTCTGCCCAGCAGGTGGTTCTGCTGTTCAGTTTAACCAGAATCTTCCAAAAGAAACCTCATATCTCATCATCTTTGTCTTCAATATTTAATAGACCTCTAAGTAAAAAAAAACCCTAAAAAATAGAAGAAAATGAAATAAAATAAAAATTCAAAAAGCTAGAATCTATAATTTTGGTATTTCCAAGTAGTGATTGGAAATGGGATTTTTTTATTTTAAGCTGAATAAACTGTATCCAGTCTGCAAGAGGTGTTGAACCTGATCTGAATAATTCAATGTTTTCCCACTACTTGAGGCTGGGAAACAATCTGTTGGGGGAAGAAAAGAAATGCAATCTAGCTCTGTTTCTCTGAGTAGGGCCTGAGGCAAACTCAGCTCACCTTTGTGGAAGGCAGGAACAAAAGACATTTTATTATTTATAAAGCACGTAAGCACTAAAATAAATACTTGAATATAAAATGAAGTTCTGATAGTTCTTAGCCACAAATGCCTAAATTCAATTCAACACAGCCAATTGTAATTGCATGAAAAATTAGATGAAGTTAATTATCTAGTTAATGGAGTAAGAGGCAATTTCAGGTTCTTCCTAGAGCCGTAGGCAGCTCCAAGGGGAGACTGGAGACCATCTCCTCACTGGCAAAGGAGGAAATGGAAACTGGTAGGTCAGGAAATGCTGACCTTTCCTTGGCCTGAATGAGGTGACAGAACTCCTACCCTGAGAGGCAAATGACTGAGCAAGCAAGATGCACCATGTACTACTGGTAGCTGTACAATGACATTTAAAGTCACAGTTTATAATCCCAAACTTGCCCCTTCCATACCCATCATTCCATTTTAAAACAGAATTCGTTCCAGGTGAGTCTAAGGGAGAAATTCCAGCCAAATCTGACAAACGGGATTTTTCTGTCATTCAGAAAATGTCAAATTTTTTTCAATTAAAATACACAAAGGAAAGGCAGTGATCGAACTTCATTAGCATGAATTAATAAAGGAAAATCTCAGAGAAGATAACCTCAGAAAGTCAGAGTTTACACAGTATCAATCAATATTCTTTGTAGGAGTTGATTCACAGGAGCTGAGAAACAGGATTTGGGGTTTAAAAGAAATTGAACTGCAGCATTAGACGGTTGATCAACTGTAGCTGACTTTGAACTGATCATTAGAAGCCCAGCAGCAAGGGAAAATATTAAGTTGATTTTAATAGTTCAGAGCCAAAGGCTAGAATTTTAGAAGCATCAGGTACCAAAAGGTGAAGACAGAAGATTAGCAGAATTTTCAAGAAATTAGCAGAAATGATCAAGCAGATGAAAAACTTATCATTGTAGCTATTTTTATTGTAACTCTAGCAATAAATAATAATTACAGACACAATCTATATTAACCTCCTTAAATACTAAACCCTATTGCAAGTTAAAATAGGACACAGACAATAACACTGAGATGGAATTAATTTAGATTCTTCTATATTCTTTTTTAGGCAAAAAAACCTAATTTGCCAGGCATAGTGTACACAGCAGTGTTAGCTGGTAAACAGGTGATTTTTTTTTTTTTAATTTAAGAGGTGGTTTTCCTTTTAATTATTATGACTGGTTTGTTATGGGCTTTTAGTGATGAGAATGGCAGTGACACCTGTCAGAAGGGGTATGTTAGAAAAAAATTGCTCTGTGCTATTCCTATAGAAATCCAATGCTGCTATAAAATACTGTCAAATCAGGCACAAATCAACACAGGCAATATTTTCTTTGTTTAGGAGTCTTGCAAGAGGTCTTCATTCTTGCTTGGAAGATGTAAAGAGATGAAGAATTTATAATATTTTCTCTGCCTATTCCCTGCACTATCTACAATTAGTGAACTATGGAGGCCTTCAGGTTGTCCCCTGAAGTCCAGATTCCAGCCATGCCTTTCTTTCCTGCCATGTAGAAGGGACACCCAACACCTTGGGAGGCTTCACTCTGCAGGTGCTCTCAGCCTGTAGGAGGAGCTGCAGGAGCTGGGAAACCTCCACCTCCAGGTGTCAGAAGATGGACCTCAGATGGAAGGAACCTCTGCCTCAGATCTGGAGTCAGACTTGAGCACTCTTGGGAGACTCTGACCCCGTGACACCTCCCTTCATGGCCATGTATGAGCTGAGAGAGAAGGCAGCTGAGCAGGACTGGAGCCTGCAAGAACAGCTGCAGAAGCAGCCAAGCCAGGGACTCCTGAAAAGTCTAAACTCACTGACTACACCTGAGGTAAGAGATGTGCCCCAGCTGGACAGTGACCCTTTGTGGGGTGGGGGCTGAGCAGCCCTAATCAGTCCCCTGCTTATCTGTCTGGCACCTTCCCAGCCCTCAGAAAGGGGCCTGAGGCTGGAGCAGCTGCAGCACCACTGGCTCAGCTGGATGCTGGGATGGTAAAGGGAACACCTGTCCAAGCATCGGGTTAGTTTAGAGGAAAGTTTTTATAGTTTCCTCCAGACTTATGTTTAGTATCTTGCAATATATACAAAATATCACTCTAGGTAAAACCTAAGCTGTTTCAAGTCTCCTTTCCCTCTATTTGTCAATCTTAGAAATACCCAGAGGGAGAATATACTTTTTTTTTTTTAAACTATTCAAACAAACTCACAGAACCAAATTTTTTCTGAAACCTTGTTTTCACTTGTTTCCTCCAGTTAAACATTTCTGATATATTATAAACCTTAGCAACCCCCTTATTTTTTCAGGTTGATGAGCAGTGATTGTCACAGGCTGTTCTGCACGAGGGACAGTTTTGCTGCAGCAATAGCCAGCTGTTCAGCAGCTGGTGTCACCTACTATGCGGCCGAGTCGCTGAGCTGGTACTCCGCTGCCCTGGCGAAGCAGGCCTGGGTCCCGCCGTCACGCCACAGTTGTTTGATGAGCTCAACCAGCTCAGGAGACATGCTGCCGTCCTCCAGAGCCGTTGCCATGGCACACAGCTTCCGTTCATCTTCCTAAAGAGAAATTTCAGTAAATATTGTGCAAGTGCGCTGTGCCCCTTCACCCCCTTGAAGACATGCTTGGTTTATAATGAGTCGCAGGGCAAAATTTCTCATTTTCACCGTTTTTTCCAGGTGGCTATACTCGCCTGTGCATGTAAACATCCTTTTACAAGCTCACTTCCCTTTAGGTAGTGCCAAGGCTAGGCTTAAACTGTGATAGAGTTTTCACCTTTTTATTGTTTTGTTTTGTTCATACGAGGGCTCAGTTTCACCTTGCCATAAGCATTCACAAATCATCCAACCTCAAAGGAAGGCTTTTATATTAAGAGAAATAGGGAATCAAAAATTAAAAAGGACATTTAAAATTTAACTTATTATAACTATATCAATGCAGAAATCTCAATCTAAATGTACTTTTGAATGTATTTGTAAGAAAAAAATTCTAGCTTTAGGCCACAGTGAGAAATGTGACAAAGTGAATATAACTAGTGAACGTATTTCCCATATGTAGGGAAGAAAAAACATGTAACAGAATAAAATCCCAAACATGTAAAATATATTATTCTGTAATTTCTTCCTTTCGCAGTCAAATAAAAAAAGATTTTAAATAACCTATTTCATTAAAAATATTTCTTTTCAGTAGTTAACAGCTTAGGAATTTACTGTAAAAAAAGAGCGTGATTAAAATAGTCATTTGATACACTGCCACAACAAGGGATAATTATAAATATAATTCCTTCCTAGTTGTAGAAGTAGACAACTCAAGTGACTTGCAGTTAATCATTGCAAAAGTATAAATGGATTCTGACAGACACTGTTTTGGCAGGGAGTATGTTATATTCAAAACCAGGAAACATCCCCACAAAAATTTTTAACAGATTTATTTTAGGAATGTGCTATATCTTTATGTCTCAAGAGGAATTGCAGTTTATGGAAACTTTATAAAAGTCAGAGACAGATCAAAAATGAAACACTGCATTTTTTCTGTAAGAGAAATTGAGTAGGCATGGAGGAAAAAAAGAGGGAAATTGAGTAGGCATGGAGAAAAAAGAACCAGGGGAAATAACCACTAGAAAACTGCCTTCACTGGAATGAGGGAGGAGGACAGCAGGATAATTGCCCTTCTACACGAAACAGCACCAGCTCCATTTACACCCCCATCCCCTCCTGCAGTGCTGGGATCAGCAGAAGCGAGTCACGCTCTCCCCTGTGTGCCCCACATTTGAATCCAGGGTGCACACTTGTTCAGCTGCAAGATAAGAGTTGGAATGTTCTCTGCTTCAAGATATGACATATCACGGAATGATTGCAGCTATCCACCTGCTTGGCTGGTTGAATGGCCTACAATGAGAAGCCTTGAGCTCAGAGTCTCTAGGTGCAGAGGGTAAATGTTTATTGATTATTGTGTGAAAGGTGGCAATTGTGGATTTTGGTTCTTAATAAAGGAAGATAGCAGCAGATTGAACTTGTCACAAACCTGATTTGTACAATGTTTTGTTTCTCTCTGGCATTTACAAAGACTTCAGATGATTTCCATACTAAAAATGGATTGGAATGATGCTTTAGAAAGAAAAAATTACCTCCCTCCTCAGAACAGATGTTCTTTAAATTAAGTGATAAGGCCCTTTCAGTACCAAAAAGACGTATTTGCAGGCAGACCTGCAACATGGATAGGCACATTGCTTTTGGGACCAAGATAATCCCAGTCCTTGAACTAGATGACTTTAAGCAGCTAAATCTGGACCAGAACACACAGCAAGAACAAAGTCCAGCTGAAAGCAAAACTTAGATCAAAATAACCCAAACTTATCAATGGCTTATGATTTTATGGGAAATGTAAGCTAAGTTTTTGGAGGTTTTCGGAAGAAAGGGCAGTGTTTAGTGGCAATTCAAATAAATGTGATCAAAATTTTTATTTTCTCTAAAAATCATATCCAGATTGCTCTTCTCTGGTTCTTGGGGAAAAGAAAACAGGCACTGCAAATATTCTTTACAGCTGTATTCAACCGTGTTCCTAGAGGCCCATTCTACAGTGACAGCAAGAGTGAGCTGAGTGTGCTATAAATTATAAACTTACAAAAGATGTATTTTCTGCATTTGGTTATATATAATGCTAAGAAATGGACTGGGCTATTTAACAGGTTCTCCAGGCTCTGAAGTTCCTTGAAAAGAGTGTCTATGAAACTGGCACAGAGTGAGCCTGTATAGATATCTCAGAAAATTTGGCAGGGCCAAATTTTTTCTGTATTTCCAAATTTTTTCAGAGAAGAGTCTGAAGTACTGGGGCACAGGGAGTACGTATCTCAATTCCATGTGGCAGAGTCTGCACCACACAGTGGATATCATGCTCTGAGCCAGGCAGGACCTGTGGCCAGTGCTGCAAGGTCCAGCTGTAGCCATGGCTTGGGCCATGCAGGCTGGTTGATGGCTCCTTATGCAGTACAGCACGTTAACATTGGCCTGTTTTCTGTGCGCTGCTTTTGGGCCTTGTTACATCTGTTTGAATGACTTGCATTCATGGAAAATATTTAACTTCTATTTTGTCAAATGCCTGTATGAGCTTTAGTAACCTCTGAAGATTTTGTTTATCATTTTTTAGGTCAAAGTACCACATGTCACTATAATGAAATGTAGACTTCTGGAACAAGTAAAGCTCTTCCAGATAAGCAGATGTTATTCCCTCCAAGATAAACCTCTAGAGATTACTCAGAATTTGCCAAAACTGGAATAAACTGTTATTCTGACAGGCATTTGAGAAATTCTCAGCAAGATCTGAATTACAGGCTAACAGACTAAATAATTGCACAGAGAAGAAAAGTTTTTCCTTTATTTCTGTCCTTGAAAATTCAGTGTGATTGACAGAAGACAACAGGTCTTCTTCCTGTGGCCTTGCCTCCATGTGCCTGTGCAGAGGATTGTTGACTGTGCCAGGAATGTTGGACTCCACTTCCCTGAGGTGCCAGTGTGCCAGTACTGCATCCACACAACAGGGAGGTCTCTGCTCCAGGAGCAATGCCAGACTGAAATGCTCCCAACATGTCTACATGACCTTTCCTTACATGGCTGAACCCCAAGGGTTGGTCATAAAAGGAAAATATTTTTTACATTTCCCAATAGCAATAAATAAGTGACTAAGCAGCTAAGAAAAGGTTCTGGTTTTTTCTTTTTCTTTTTTATGTCTTTGGCAAGTTGAATATTTCTTTTGTAACAATCAAAATGGGAATTTATGCAAAGGTTAGATCTCAGGCATCAGTTTTGTGAAAATAAAAATTAGTAAGGACATCTTGTCACATGTGACTCAAATGGTACTCAGTTTCCACTGTCATAAAGAAACTACTGGATCCTCTTTGTTCTACTAATCTCTACAACTGTATTACAAAAAAATGTGTTCCAATGCCTATTTCCAGAGAAAGGGTGTCATACTCACAATTCTAGCAGGGTTTTCATAACTGATTCCTAACTTAGTCATTGCTTTCACAATAGCAAGGACAGATTGCACAGCGTTACTGTAAACGATAGGTCTGAACTCCATACGTTCCTGGTAGGTGAAACCATCTTTATGGATGATCCTGGTGAAAAAAAAAGAAAATAAAAGTTTTATGGAATACATCTGAAAAAAAGAAAAAAAAAAAGAAAGTAATGAGAAGTTGGATCAGGTGCTTTTGTGGTCAGTGTGAGAAAGAACTGAAGACATTTGGCCCTCGGAAAAGCAATTTGGAAAAGCATTTATCAACGGTTGATCTGCCTGTTCTGCTAGAACAGGGAAACAGCAGTTTCTGTCTATGTGAGGTTAAGTCTCTGCACCCAGTCTGAGTGAACATATGCTGTTTATCCCCCTTGTGGGTTAACTTAAGATAACATATGACTTTGGAACAGGATCCAGGCCCATCCCTGTAGATACAGGGCAAGACGCATTTCTGTACTTAGATCCCAAATCTTTTATTATTGGAAATTACAATTTTAGTCATGGGCTGTCACACTGCTTGTTCAGTCATTCCCATTTTTATCCAGAATCTTACCTAGATAGAAAAATTGTTGCAAAAAAGGTTTCAACACTGGGAGGCACTTACCAAGAAAACAAGAAAAAAATCTTTAATATTTTTTTTGTACATCAGCTACAGTTTCTAGTGATAGTGAGGTCTTACTCTTATTATCTCCATGCTTTGGAGACATACATTTTACTCCAGAGGTTAAAGAGCTTTAGTAATCAATTTCAGTAATCTAATTCTGACAGAGGGATTAGAATTTCATAATCCTCTTTGACTGAAGAATGGCATGTGGTTAAAGTTCTACAAATCAGTGTGCAGATTACATCTTTTTCCACGAGTTGTGAAAAAGGATGAAATCTTCACCCACTTTGCCCTGGTGTGCTCTCAGTGAACACACACCAAACTGCTTTGGCTGCTGCTGGAACCAAGGCTCTATTCTTCCTCACCTCGGCTGGTCAGAGATGAAGGCCAGGTTATTTAATAATTTCTGGGCTTTGGGCTTTGGTGTTGCCTGAGATACACCCTGGAGAGAGCTACCCAAGCAGCCAACTCAGCCCTGTCAGAAAATAATTGACTCACATACGCACACATACACAAAACCCAGATGACAACTGATGTGTCTTAACATCTCTCTGACTTACGGATGTCAGAAAACTCAAAAGTTGCATTCCTGTGCCTGTAGGAATTGCATCTGTAGGTAAAAAAGGCTCTCTAAAATGTTTTCCCAATCAGTTCTAGAGTGGGCAAATCTATGAACTCTCTTTTGAAGCTTTGTTTTTTTCAAATGCTGTTTTCATCATGAATTCAAATGAACTCTGCAAGATTCAAAGGAATCTGATTGAACTTGGGAGAAAGAAAAAAGAGGAGCTCATGGAGCAGAAACCTCCCCATTTTATGGATGCAGTCTTCTGGGGCTTTTATTCACAAAAGGAGGGCTTCTCATCAGATAGGTGGCTTTGATTCAGTCTCAACTGGCATGATGAGTTACCAAATATTTTGCTTCCTTCTTTTCATTCACTGAAATATTTGTAGAAGCTTCATACTGCGAACTAAGTGCACAGCACAGAGATACCCAACTTGGTTTTAAAATAGATAGATCACATTTTGGAAATTATGTAGTTAGAAGCACAGAGTTCCAGGGATTTCTTTTTCCTTTTTAGTAGTTTTCATAACCATCCTCATCTTTTTAAGGCCTTGCAGCATATCTATATTTTGAGTATTAGAAGATATTTTGTAAAGCTTAGTGGATGGATATAACTTTGATTAAGACTGGAAAGAAAAGAGATTTATTAATTAGAAAGTTATGTTATTAGGAGTAAAATTACTATAATTTTGGTGGAAACTGTATTTTAAGCAAAATTATTTCTTTTGTAAGCCATCATCAGTGTTCTTTAGAAAATGTTATGCTTCACTGAAAAAAGATTAACAAATAATATTGGGGGTTTTAACTGAAAAAAAACCTGTTAAAAAGACGTCCTTGGTTGTGACAGAAAGATGACATTTTATATGAACAAATACAATTTTTGTGAACAGTTTTCCAGTAAAATAATTCGTATTTGTGATCAATTTGACAGCTCAGGTCTTTAAATGCACAGGTCTTTAAATATAACTCTCAGCTTTGCAGTGTTCTCCCCCTCCTCCTTGCAGTTAAAGCTTATCAGCCTCTTTAAAGTGCTCAGTTCAGAGAAACATCTTTAATCTGCTCCTGCTTGGGGTAGCTTTGAGCACAATACACCTCAATGGTTTGCTGAACAGGGAGATCTCCTGAACGGAAGAAAACCAGAAATAAATTTATCTACTATTTAACTGGAAAAAAAAAAGATTAGCAAAGTCTTTGATGAATGGTTCTGAATCTACTTTATTACAAAATTAGCTGCTTAAATAGTATAAATTTGTGGTTATGGCATTTTTTACTTAACTCTTTAAAATGCATTGGTGAAGATAATAAATAGGTAGGGGAACTTAAGTTCAGAATAATATTACTGATTTTGTAAACAGGTTGCTTGATTTTTACACAGGAAGAGACTGGTGCTTAAAAAGTAGGGTAAAATCTAAACAGGTGCAATCCCTGTGTAATTTTTTTCTGTATTTGGACAGGTTTAGGAATCAGACCTGGACCTCTCTATGAAAATAAGACTAGACACAACAGCAATATTTAATCAGGTTGTGCAGCAAAGGAGGACTTCTGCTACCAGTGTAAGTATGGTCCCTTGAATTTAGGTGGATTATTAATTCAAACCAGATACATAATTAGCATTTTGGCTACCCTTAAAAGAAAAACACAAATGAATTTAGTTGTAACTTGTTTTACTATACATGAAAATATGTCAAGACAAATTGTAAAGCAGCGCACGCACATGTAGAGAGATTTGACCTTCCTCTGAAGCCAGGGGAAGTGAAGTTCCTGACTTTAATCTGTGAGGCACCTTGCGCACTTTGAACAACTACAAGTATTCTTGCAGTAGATTCATGATGCACTCACAGTATCTCTGTAACCAGATAGTCAGTCCAAATTCAAACAGGGATTTCTGCATATGAGCTTGTAAAGCCTGGTTTTTGCCCCAGACTGATTATTGTATAAAAACCTTTTGTGTTGATAATTTTCTTACCAAAAGCAGTTCTTACATCCCTCCCTACCTGTGGTATCATGGGTAGCAGCTGCTCACTATTCAGACTGGTGGCTAAATACGTTCTCCTCTGGTCTCCCCAAGGTGGGAGACCTTTCTGACCTTGGCAGGAGCTTTAGAGACCAAGAATGATCTATAGAGGCCAATCTGGGATAAAAAACCCCAATGAAACTACAAAAAAACCTACAACACCCCCTCCCCCCAGGAAAAAAAAAACAAACCAGGAAGAAAACCCTCTTTGTTCTGTTGTACAAACTGAATATTTCAATATTTTCTCTTGAAATAAAGTGAAATCAAATGAAATTAATAGGCACCAAAATAAAATTGAACAAAGAGAGATGACTCACATCAAGTGCATTTAAACTGTGGAACTACTTGCTGTAGAATGCTGTGGATGTTGTTAATTTACATTGGTTCAACAAAAGATTCAGAGGTAGACATGCATTAACTGAGGGCTACTACAGAGACAGAGTGGTGCTGTCTCTGGTACAGGATGGTTCCCAAGCCACAGATCATCAGATACTGCCAGGGTATCCAGCACAAGTGTGCTGGCTTGGCTGGTCTGATGATCTTCTGCAAACATCCTTCATTTGCGTCTGCTGGACACAGGGTCTGCCAGGTGGATCTGCCATCACTGGCTGTCTCATACAGCCATATTCCCACTACAGTAACTCCCACCAAAGCCAAGGAAGCAGATTCTCTGGTCTCCATGCGCGGGCCCAATGCATGATTTGGTCAGTCAGATTTGACTAGCAATCCACCTGTGTGTCTCAGTCACTTTGTGTTTTTCTTTATTGTGTGGCTGAATGGGAGCTTGATTTGAATGATGCTTCTTTGCATGTTATTCAAATAAGCATAAATATTGTAATAAGACAATAGCTAGACATCATATACTACAAATACCAAATTCAACAGCTGATATGCATGTTCAGATACTTACTTCATTTGCTTTACAATAGTGCTCTTTCCCGACTCTCCAGCACCTGCAGAAGGGGAATGTTGAGAAGATATGATTGATAGATGAATAAGAAGCAAATATTAAAAATAACTCTCTGGAACACAGAGTTTTCTACCTATGAAAAGAAGTACAGATGTCTTAGTTTCTCATTGTACTAACTATAAACCATCCCTAATGTCCATTTGGATTTAAAAAGGACAATATCTTGGTAAAAGTATTAATACTGAAAAGGAAAGGGACACTTGAAAAGAAGTGAATATTCAGTCAATTAAGAGAAAATGACAGAATTTTTAGTTAGCAAGTAAATAAAATATGGATAATATTTTGAATTCATCTCTGGCAGATGGGTAGGAAAACATGAACAAAGTACAGCCTCTGACAGTGCCCCATTTATTACCTGATTTGTAGCTGCTCATTAATGTGTATTATGACCTTTTGTAAGCCAAATGAACCAGCTCCGTGCCCTTTAACCAGCTTCCATGAGCGACTGGAAAATCAGAGTGTAAAGACTTGCATGTGGTCTAGCTCATGATGCAAAGGCAGGACATAAGCAAAAGTCTTGACACTGGTTTTTTTTATCATTCGTCTGCCACGTGGTCTTCTGCCATGAAGTAGTGTGGCTGGAAGTGGGAAACCTACAGAGCAGTGCAACTGTTCCAGCTTGGGAATGATTCTGCACGAAAACCCCACAGCTGCTGAGGAGGTGCAGACATTTGCTTACACAGCCAGCTGAAGAACTAGGGCATAGGTTTGGCCAGATTATGTACAACTAATTTGCCCTCTATCTCATGGAAAGTGAGTAATCACAATGCAAGGTGTCTCCATTGCAAATCAACATGAGTGGCTATCATCTTTGGGCAGCGAGAGTGCTGAGGGCTGGCAAGAGCTGCCAAAAAAGAGATGGATTTTGAAAGCACCTAAAGAGAGGATTTAACTTTCTGAATCCACGGGACAGGATTCATAGAATCAGAGAATATTCTGGTCCTGCACAAGACACCCCAAGAATCACGTCATGTGCCTGAGAGCATTGTCCAAACACTTCTTGAACTCTGTCAGACTTGGTGCTGTGACCACTTCCCTGGGGAGCCTGTTCCAGTCTGGGTGCAGAACCTTTTCCTGATATCCAACCTAAACCTTCCCTGACACAACTTCATGCTCTTTCTTTGACTCCTGCCAGTGGTCACAAGAGTGAAGAGATCAGTACCTGACCCTCTGTTTCCCCTCATGAAGGAAGTTGAAGACTGCAATGAGGTCTCTCCTTAATCTCCTCCAGCTGAAAAGATCTCAATTACTCCTCATAATGATTCCTCTCCTGACCCTTCACCATCCGCCCAGCCCTCCTTTGGATGCTTTCTAATAACTTAATGACTTTTTTTTATTTTGCTGCCCAAAACTGCACACAGTACTCAAGGTGACAAATACTTGTCATATTTTTAGGAAACTGAATGAACTATTCATTACAAGAATTTGTGCTCCCTTGTCCAGCCAGCAATGCTGTGCCTGATGTTCCCCAGGACACAGCTGGCCCTCCTGGCTGCCAGGGCACCGCTAATTCCTGTTCAACTTGCCATTGACCAGGACCCCCAGGTCTTTTTCCACACCTGCTCTCCAGCATCTCGTTCCCCAGTCTGTCCATACATCCAGGGTTGCCCTGTCACAGATGCAGAATCCGGCACTTTGCCTTGTTGAACTTCATATGATTGGTGATTGCCCATCTCTCTAATTTCTTGAGGTCTCTCTGCAGGGCCTCTCTGCCCTTGAGGGAATTGACAGCTCCTCCCAATTTAGTTTTGTTGGCAGACTTTCTTAGTATTCCTTCAAGTCCTGCTTCCAAGTAATTTAAGATGCTGAAGAGAACTGGGCTGAGGATGGAGCCCTGTGGAACCCCACCAGTGACAGGTCACCAGCCTGATGTTCTCCCATGCACTATAACCTTTGTGCCTGACCAGTGAGCCCATTGTGTAACTTGGTTATCCAGGTGTGAGCTGGACATTTTGTCCAGAAGGATCTTGCGAGGGACAGCATCAAAAACTCTGCTGAAGTACAAAAAGATTCATCACTGCTTTTCTCTTTGTAGATTACCTTTTCCCTCATAGTATGGTGTCAAATACTTCTGACAAAAACAAAATCTGAGGCCCACGGTTTTTAACCAAGGACTTCCCAGTGAATGGAACAAACTGATGACAGACTTCCCAAACACATTTTGTAAAGGTAACAATATTCAAATGACAGGAATTAATTTACTCAAATGAATCACAAAAGACAGCAAACCATACTCAAATCATTTTCTGAAACCCATGATGTGAATGGTAGAAAGCGAGAGAGAAAAACAAGCCCATGCAAAATGGGCTTATGCTGCCATCTGCCACAGTTTGGAAAAAATGCAAATTTGTTGTAGATCATTTATCATCTTTTCAGTGACCTTCTCAAGAATTTGGTAAAGCTCTGTCAGCAAGGTAGTGTTTGCTATACTTTTTGTAGGGAAGAGAGGAAGCTGTACTGAGAATTGCTACATTCACCTCATGGAAAGATGCCAGGAAACATAATATAGAAATTAATTTCTCTTCCAGATCTGAAAGACAATGTTAAACTAGAGTGAGAGGCACAATTTATATATTTTGTATGCATTTTTTGACCTCTGCCCATCTTTAATTTATGATCCAATAATGCTTATATCTAAACAACAGATGACTTTCAGACTTTGGCTTCACCATGAAGTATCGTCTTAGTTGTAGCAGCATTTTCACCCCAGGAAGTAGTCAGGAACAATTTGCTTTGCACCTGCTTTCTTTATTACTTCCCTTTACCATGCAGCCTCCTCCTTTGGCCAGTACCTGGTGCGGGAGACCAGGTACAGGGCTGCATTTCCACCTGCTGCAGTAGATTTCTGCTTGCACAAATAGTGGCCAAAGTTTATCACAAAAGACCTTGTGTGAGTACACAGGGAGCTGAAGGCATCTTCTTCAAGCCCAGATTTTCTGAATCAAAGACAACAACTTAGGACAAACAGTCTTGTCCTGAGGCTCAGAAAGAACTTAGAGTTTTGAACAACTCTGTCAGCTGTGAACATTTATAGCTCAGCCTGATAGGTACTAGTGATAATATGTCATAGCCATATTTTATATTTCACATATTTAAGATCTAGCTTAAATTTACTTCTCACTTCTGTCTCTATTTCCTTGACATAGATAACTGCACAGAAAATACTGGCACAAAAGATCAGTCAATGCCTGAAACTCTGACACTGTTCCTGGGAGCTGAGAGATGTCCCCCACACCAGTAAGACCGACACTTCTTCCCAGAGATCACATCCACCATGCCACAGGGCACGCCACATTCACCTTCAGTGAGGTGCTGAACTCTGGCTGGCTGTAACCTGCCTCTCTTCTTGCTTTGGGTATTCCAGAACTGCATCCCACCGTGTCCCAAGCCTACCATGGTTCTGGGCACCCTGGGACTGAAGAGCACGCTCAGGAAGAACTTGCAAGGCTGCAAACGAGCCGCCTCCCAGCAGCTGGACACAAATCTCCCTGCTGCTCTGGGACTGCTCAACCTCTTCCCCGCAGGTCACTTAGGCATATAGAGAGCAGAAATAGAGGAAAATGGAAGTGCCTTGAAACCTTGTGAGAATCTCTCAAATTCAAGGGGAAACAGAACCCAGGCCCTCAGCTGTAACTTGACTTTATTGTTTTTCTAAGCAGAATTTGTTTGAATAGTTGTGGACAGTACAAGCTTTCAAGATTAGCATCTGCTGAGACATCGAGGAAGGTTCTTATATGTTAAGGTGCTTTTGTGTCTCAGATAAAGTCTTATTATCTCTTTACAGTTATTACCTATGTGGAAGGAAAGGTTTAGTTCAGGAAATTTTCCAGAATTAAATGTAAGGAAATAAAAACCCCTACTGAATATTTTGTTTAAACCTGTTAGAAAACCCACTGACAATTACATAAATCAGCAAAAAGCAGGAAAAGAAAATACTACAATTAAAATCAGAAAATGTTTCACACCCCTGTCTGAGCCTTGTCTGTGCCATTCAAAACTCTGGATATTGTGAACTAGAATGGAAATCATATCTTCCTGATCCTCTTACCAGACTCAACAATCTTACTCTATGAGAGAAAGAAACTCGAGGAAAAAAATCTAAGATCTAACCCTCTTGAGAGAATAAAGTCCTTATATGCTGTCCCACCCTCCAAAAAAGAAAATCGGTATATTCCCGTCAATAGGATTATTGGGCTGTCTTTGTGCTCAAAGCCTATGTTTCCAGGTCAGGTTTTAATAACTTGAAGTGAAACATCACTGCTACAGTAAATGATTAATTTAACTGGTTTTAAATATCTATAATATAAATTTCTGTATTCAGACTACTTACCAGAGACCTCTTATAGTCAGTAGAAAAAAATATTTGCTACTAAGCCTAAACCAAACAACTTCAAATTCTGTTCCCCTAAAGCAGATGTTTAAATCAAATTGTGTGAGTTGTGCCCCCAAAGGGAGTAAAGTGAGATGAGGATGACCAGTTCTGTTGAGGGTAGCTTTGTCCTGACACTGAAAACTGTAGACATGAGACACGGAGTAATACTTCGAAAATAAATAAGTTAAAATTTTAATGATTATTTAAACTGAATCTAAGTTCTTATTTCTGTGAAACATCACTGTAAGCATCAGCTGTTTTGGCCATATTTGGAATGTGCACTGTACTTTGCACACCTATAAATTGACAGCTGGCATCTACAAAGCATATGAACTACATGCGATGTGGCAGGCCAGATATGGTCCTGATATGAAGGAAATAAAACTTTCACCTTGGAGTTCTTGGAGTTTGTTCCAGACTCATAAAACAACCTGATCTTTTTGAAGTAGAAATATGTAGAGATTTGTGGACATGTTGGGGGATGGGATGTTTTTGACAGACCTAACACAGAGGACTTAACCCTCTTGGCTCCTGGACAACTTGTGACAAACGTCAGAAAGTGACACAATTTCCCTCCTCCCCCAGTTCGCATGTGCATATCATAGAAACTGTAAATCATCTCAGCCCAGAGCGGGTGTTTGTCCAGGTCATAGAACTTCGTATAAACAAACATGGTGCCTTTTTTTTCTGAATATAATTTCTATTTTTTGTAAAGGGATCTACTTGAGGCTGTAGAGAGATCACACTAGATTTAAAATTTAATTCTCAGAAAACAGTCAGAATACATTGGTTTTTTACATTTTAAGTGTAAGGAAAAAAGTGATTACACTGAAAAAGTTTATGATATACATCTCATTTTCTTTCTGAGTATTTTCTAGCAATCTGCCCATTGTAAAATGAAATTATGACATCCAGTTTGCAGTATAAAGGCAACATAAAGTCTGACTGAACAGAAAGCTTGGACTAGGCTGGCTTGAATAGACCTTTCCTCGATTTATGAAGTCTAAAATTCATGTAATTTCTAATATCACCTCAGAGGTATGGAAAGATAACAGGTACAAATCTGAAAAAAGTAGATTTGATCCTTTCTTATCTATCCATTTCACACAGCCCCTGTGGAAGGGGTTACATGGAGCCCCTTATGCACATTGCTTCAGCATCTCTGGCTCCAGGTGTTCAAGAGACACTTTCACTCGGTGGTGGTGCAATAGGCTCCAGATTCACAGTTTACTGTAATTTCTTTTAAGAACACGAAAATTTAAGTTATTAATTATATTATATTTTTTTTGTCTCTTCAATATGTTTTTTACCCAGACTTTCTGATCTGTTGTTCAGGAGAAATAAAAAGCCTTCCAAAGCATTACCCACTGAAAAATTTGAATTTTTATCATGTGTGACGTGAGTAAAGGAAGATATTTTAAAAACCTATAAAGAAGTATTTCAGATCCAAATGATCATCTTGTCTCATGAAGGGTGCTTGTGTAGCTAATGAAACTGAAATATATTCAGGTTTGAAATGAACATAATAGAAGTCTTTCATGTAGCTTGCTTTGAATTTCAAAGTATTTTACTAAAAGGGTCTCAAGGCTGATATTAATAGTGTCAGAAGAAGATTGATTATATACATTAGGAAACATTTAAAACTAAAGTCCTTAAAGCTAAATACATATATAAGTTCAGTGCCGGGGGGGGTAATTTACTTGATGTCCTGGTGTAAAACGGCCTTCAGTAATGCTCTAAGGGCATAAAAGCTTGATGATCAAACCACTTAACTTATAAATTCCTCTTTATCTTGAAAATTCCTCTTTATCCTATACATTCCTCTTAAAGGATTTCTTCTTCCTCATGGATAAGGTTGGATAAGGTCAAAGACAGGATGCTGAATTAGATGGATCCTGGTTTGAACTCAATGTCGCAATTCATTTTCATAACAATAAATAGAAATTACTTTAAATTATGACATTTTAAATTAAAATATTGTTCTGGGTTTTTTTGACCAATTTAAGCTTTCCTCATTAGGGGCAATATTTTATATTAATATGGCACAGAAAATCTTTGAATTCTTAGCTGTCGCTGTTGTACAGGGGATGGAGTTAAACAACACAACTCGATTCAGGAAGAAAATGTAATTATTTATTTAATTTACAGACAGGTTTTTATGTGTTAGTTCGCTTGAATGGCATAAGGTCATTGGTCTTTGACCATCCACCTCTTAGCATGATTGGTTAAGCTCTACAACACCCACTTCAAAATATTTCTCTAGTCAGTATCACAACAAACTGCATAATAACTTTGCACCTGCAAGATAAAGGGACTAGTTTACAAAAACCTCTGACTGTTTTCAGCCAGCATCCAGCAAGGCCAGCAAGGACTTTCACACGGACACTGGCAGAGAGCTGGAAAATCTCTCTGCAACCCAGCTTTCTGCATCTACACTTAACCAGACTGAAAAGCTTTGTAAGACACAATCCAAATACTGCTGGCACATAAAGAGTATCAAACTGCTGCTTTCATATTATTATTTGAGAAACCTGCATGTTCTCTTATTTATTTTTGAGTAATAATTGTTCGCTTTTTAACAGGTATAAATAGAGTTCTTTCATAAGACACAAAACAACAGAGTTGATTTACTTTATCTAAAGAGATCTAGTTATGTCTGAATAAGTGTCAGTTTAAAAGCAGGTGCAAGAACTGCAGTTACAAGGAAGGCAAAAAGAGAAACACTGCAATGATCAAAGACTGTTTTTCTATTCACTGGGAGAAACCACTGTTAACTTTTGTAAGAGGCTGTCAGAAGAAAAATATTAAGACAGCGGTGGTGTTAATGTGCTCTTGGATATTTCTTGTTAGCTGCACAATGCCATGGGAAAAAACGGACGAATCTGTATCAAGAAAAATAATTTCTTTTCTTTTGCCACTACAGCCTCTGGCTGCTAATAAATTGATCATAGTGTGGATTAGAAGTAGTAGTTTGTGAGAGTATTTATCTGTATTAATCTCAGTACTTCTCAGTACACTCTCCATTATACATCAAAAAAAGCCATTCTAAATCACTTTCTGCTTCTTTAAAAAATGGATTGAAACACTTTTCAAGACAAACAATATCAATACCTAGTGACACCTGTGGATTTTTTATGTAACCACTTATCTTACTTAATCTTCCTGCAAATTAATGCACATAGATCCATGAAAAAAGTGTGCTATGTTCTGTGTAAGTTTGTATCATAGCATTTATTCTAACAGCAGGTTCTCATTTCTCAAACATTTTCAAAGTCAAGGATTTATAACATTTGAAATTGAATACATCCAGTGACATGGCCATTTCCAGACTATTCCTCGTGACTTCATAAGTGGCCACAACCAGAAAACATTTTAAACATATATTACAGAATCGTCTTCAAATAAAATAGTGAGAGGTGAGAAATTCACTGTACTGAAATGTACAGAGCTAAACAACCCCTCAATGGAAAAGCATTATGAGCAATTTTTATTCTATTTACCCAAGAGTAGTAGTTTGACTGTCCTGGCTTCCCTCTCCGCATCTTCCTGGAGTTTCTTCTCCAGTTCTCTGGATCTCCTGGCCGACTCCTTGCTCTCTGAACTGGCTCCACTGCCCATCTTGAGCTGTTAAAAATTCTCTTTATGCAGCTGATTTACTTCTTATCAGACCGGTTGCTTTAATTCAGGACAACCATCTGTGCTTAAAGAAAATTTTAAAATCCCATTCGACCTCTCTGGCCAGCCTTGAAATCAAATGGTCCTTTTTCACCTGTCACATGACCTAGAGATGCTATAGTCAAGGATTTACATAGGGACACCAAAAGGCAGTGTTATGATGTCACAGAATTAAAGTTATCCATTCAAGATCAAACCAAGGTATGGATAGATCTCTCTTCTTGTTCGTGGAGGTTTTGTTTCACGTACTCAAAAAAAATGTGCAAAATGTCTTGAAACAATAGGATTGGGAATAATACAGACTAAAATTTTCAGCTTGTGAAGCAGTGTGATGCCCCGAAGCAAAGAAACCCAACAACATCTGTATTTTTTGGTTTTCAACTTTCTCGGTGCTCATAGCTCTAAATATGCACATCCTTTATTTTCAAATGACGGAATTTGAATTTACATAGTCAAGACTTTTTTGATTTATGATTTTGATTTATTATTTTTGATTTATTAATTAGCATGCAGAATGGTTTTTGTATTTTCATATTATGGCAAATATATTTATTTTCTTGGAATAGTAAAGGACATCTTACTGCAATTTGTAACATCTTTGTAATAATTTTGCGCAGACATTTCTTGATTAATGTCAGAGTCTTTTCCATTTTTCAAAAGTTATTTTATAAGCAGTTATCAGTTTTGGCTGAAAGCACCACACCTTTTCTTATGTGGAAAGGACACAGGTCAGATTCTCCCCACCGATGTAATCATTTCATCTTAGTTTATTCACAGTGCAATAGGATTATAGAAATGTTTTATGTAATATGATGGAAATATTACTTGGCATGTGGTGTCAGTATATTGAGAAAATATATCTGCTGTAATAGTGTGGCAGTGAAAAAGTGTAGAATTACTGTTAGAACTAAAAGATACAAAATACATTTTTTTTTGTCCTTTCTCTTCAGATTAAGGATTTAAATAAAATAAATCTCACCAGTGTGAAAAACTATAATTCATTTTAGACTTACTCACTTTATAAAGAATTTTGGTTACATAAAAAGCAGAAAAATGAAATTATATTGCAATTCTACAATTATTCACTAATACTAATTAATAATGCTCTAACTTCACAGTATGTAAATATATAAGGTTCATCATGAAAATAATGCTTAATGGCAAAATAAGCATGCGGGTTATTTTGATTTATGTTACAAGTATTTTTAGGTCAGAAGATAAATGAGGAAGAGGGCCAGAGGCAAACTCATTCCATCCTAGTGAAAAGAAACTTCCCCACAGCAGAAGTGTGTGGGCCTCAGACAGGAAGGCTACTGGTACTGGGTGGGGAAGATGAGAGTGAGCAGAATAAAGATCACCAGTGCACTCATGAATTCTGAGCCATTAGAGCTGGAGAAAGCTGCCTTCTGAAAAAAGACAGGTCCTTTGCTGTGCTCATCCCATTCAGCACAGAGTGTCTTCTCAGGCTTAATTTTCAGACCACAAGCTGCAGCAAAGACACAAAGTTGTGGTTTGTCCCATTCTCAGTCAGCAGCACATGAAGTCATGCAGTTTTCAGTCTCCTTGCACCAAGATGCCAGATATAAAAAAATCAGTGCTTGTTAATGGCTGAATTTTTGCATATATATTTACAAGGCAAGAAAATTTTCTGTTTTGTTAAGCTTATATTCCTACTTTGTTTGTTGTTTAAAATAGACCATCATAAGGTCTTTACACACCCATAGTAAGAACTGATTTGTTTAAAAAATGAAAATAAGAAGCTTTGGAAGTGTGATATCAGTGCCAGGTGTCTGTTTATCAGAACTGTAGGCAAGTACAGTGTTCCTATGGATTTCAGAGGGGAATTTCTGAAAACTAACAGAACTAAACATTAACTGATGTGGTCACAAATCATGGAGATGAACATCATCTCCAGATTAAAGGCCCACTTCACTACTGAGTTCCACACATTTACTAGTATAACTCTATTCATTTTGCATTTAATTTTTACAGTATCAAACTGGAATGGGGTAAGGGTAAACTATTCAGTTTACTGGATGGGGGTAAATGTATCCTCATTTATATGATTTTTCCTGGATGGAAAACAATGGAAAATCGATGTGCATCCCATAATACAATTTTCCTAACATTCTCTTATTATGACTATGTACAGGAATTGGCTTTAAATAAGTAGGTGTCTAAATCAAGCTGACTGTAAAGAGAATATGCATAAATAAAGATAAAACCAATTATTTCATAAACATGCAGTGTCTATAACACGAGCCATTTTATTTATTCAGTTCTACCTTCAAACTCTTAATAGTTTACTGAAAAAAACCCAAACAATCTGTTTCTGTTTCTCTAGAGAGTAAACAGGATTCTGTTTTGCTTTAGACATCCTCCTCCTCTTCCTGTTCTTCCTCATCACCATTAACAATGTTTTGATTGAGAAAATTTCTGCTGATGATTAAGCCAGAATTAACAGACAATGCCTTACAGGGTTCAGTTGATTCTAAAATGCTTTTTGATATCTTTTCTTGACGTCTTCTAGATGCAATAATAAAAATATGGTCTCACCTTGCTTCTCTTCTATTGTTTCAACCAGCTTTATTTGGCATGTAAGTCTTTGAAGGTAAGTCTGCAAAACGCTCCTTTGAAATGCTGTCATGCTTTGTAAAGAATATTAGTTTTGTGGCTGGAGTTGTTTCTGGTGATTCACTCTAGGTGGTGCTGATAATATAGAATGTTCACTAAAGCATTCTGCAGCTGTGCAAGCTCTCAGACAGTCTGAAAGGCTGTATCAAGTGATCTCTTCAGAATTCATGGATGGGGCATTTTGGATTCCAACTGTAAATTTTTATTTTATGTTAAAATTGTACTGGTCTGGGATTTTTTGGCCAATAATATAGATTGTCCTGGTAATAGAGTTCTCAAGTAACTTAGGTTTCGTCTGAAAGTGCTAAATGTGTCCCAGTCAAAGAAAGAGGAATAGCTTAGGAAATTCACACCTTTTAAGTGTTATCTCTTACTTTCTGTCTAGGTCTTTGCATTTACAATCTGTTCAGACTGGACCCTGGTAATCTTTTCCACATTTTCACTAAAATGAATGTTTTGCCTTTTCCCTGATAAATTTTATCAGAATGTCACGGATGAAAAAGGAGGAAGCTTTAGAAAGAATAGATTTCTCTAAATTTAGGAACTCTCAATACAAATCCTTCAGTATGCTTCTAAATAAAGGAAGCTTGAAAAATCTTCAGTATAATGCCTTTTACAATCAGAGGAAACTGTTCAGCTCTTCCATCTGGCTACTGAATTTCTTGAAATGCGCCTCCCAATTAAACACTGGCAACATTTCAGTGGGAAAAAGACCCACTGAAATATTGACAAACTCATCCAGACTTCAGTAATTACGGATGTGCAGAGATACCTGCTCAGTGATAGATATTTTAGCTTTTGAGACCTGTTAAGAGCCTTATCTCTGGCACTGGGCCTCAGTCACAGGGCCGAAATGTTTGTGGAGCGGAGGCAGTGCCTGCACACGGGGCTGTGCTGAGCTGTGTGACCTGCACGGATTGTCACCCGCCCTGCACAGTGCAGGGCCACTCGCACTGCCTGACTGCTGGAGGCGAAGTGCCAGATGGATGTTAATCCTCCTGGGACCTTTGCACAGTGTAAGGTGGACCCAGAAGCAGCTTCACAACTTAGCAATGAAAAGCCCTGACAAACTTTAACTTTGAACTTATTTCTACTTTGAGCTGAGGGTTGGACTAGAGTCCTCAGGAGGTCTCTTCCAACAAAAATAGTTCTGTTGTTTTGTTAAAGAAATTTCAACTAGTTTTACCTTGGCTTTAATTTATAAAGCCTGTCTATGAGATACTAAGGATAACTTTAGTTTTGCTTCTTTTTTTCCCTAAAAATATTAACAAGAACATAAAACTTGGATGATTTTCTTTTTATTTGCTCTGCCTCTTTCTAAGCTTCTGTTTCCCTTTTCTGCTCAGGATATAAATGTGAAAATCTAAGTGAAATCTAAGATTTTTGTGTCATATCATCCCCTCACCCCCTAATTTGTCATCTTCTCTCTAGGAAACACTACCAAATAGCAGAAGAAAAAAGGAAAAACTGGCCCTTAGCTCTATAAAAGTACAGTGATGATACTGTAATATTTGCAAAGGCATTTAGTTCTGCAAGAAAGGTAAAAGGAATTATGTAGTCATTCTTTTTTACTGCTTACAGAGGTGAAAAGGAAGGATAGAAACAACCTTACAGATGTCAAAAGAAAATATTTTAAAATAAAGAGTTCCTGCATTTTTGATCCTGTCATTTTTTCCTCAAGTATTGATATAAGCAGCAATTCTTTTCCCTTTTTGGGAAAATCTCAGTCCCGCTATGACATAGGTGAGCTGTACTGACTTCAGTACACTCATTATCCTTGGTTCTGTACTTGCAGTTTGTCTTGGGGTGACACACAGTTCATGTTGATTCAATGGAATATGTGACATTGTGTGAGAAAAGATTATTGAGCACTGGGGGGGGCTCACTGGCTGAGTATTGGACAGGGTAAGACCCACTTATTTCTGACAAGTTTGCCAGTACTTCAGCTGAAACACTGTCTGTGTTATCAGTGAATCTCTGCCAATTTTTGACAGTAGATGTGTGGCTGAGCTACTGTGTTCAGATTAAGAACTGGTCATTCCAAAACTCTCAAACTTTATGTATATATTTGGCTGACCAGTGGAAAAAAAAGGCAACATCCAGTGCAAAGCTATAAACGTCCAAATCCTTCAGTGTCTCTTGAACCAATACTCTTATTCCAGTCTGTGCTTACAGGATGCCTGGGATGTGTCTGACAGTGCTGCACTGAGCACGGCAATTTCCCCTGAATTCCCACACATCAACAGAAAATATTTCAGGGTCTGACCTTTCTATGAAGATTAACAAATGATCTGTCTGCTATGGTAAGTTTAATTTTTCTTGTGGCTTATTGCTGATTCACACAAGAGAATGAAAAAGAACAGTCAGGAGTTAGCACATTATAAAATGGTCTGAGGTCTTTGAACTCATGTATTTCCCGCTGGATTGTCTAAGACTCTCTCCTGCTGACTCCTGTAAAAGGTGCACCTGGTATTTTTTGCAGGGGGAGAAAAAAGAAAAAAAGGAAAAGGGAATCTTAGTGGGAAAATTGGTGATGCCTGCTATCTCTGATGAAAGGCTTAAGTTTCTAGTACAAGGTGAACAGTCACCATGGTACGTTAAAAAAAGAAAAGAGCTTAAAACAATGGGGAAGTATTTTGTCAACATCCCATCTGAACAATTCCAGTTCCCAGAAGAGCCATATATTAAGACTCATCAAGTCCCATTGTGCCTTGATAGCCAGAAGTTAATGAAGAGTAAAAGCAAACACAACTCTGATTTGACATGTAGAACCCTTTAAATAACAAACATTTTAACCTTTGCTTTTAGTGTCAAAAAAACATGCAACCTAATTATGGAAAAATAAAGACATTTTTCCCAGCAGATTGGCATTCCTTCTCTTTTATTTGGCAGACTTTTTCCGACTAAGAAAACCTGTGATTGCAGTCCCCTCATGAGAATTCATGCAGCTCTGTACTGGCACAGCTGTGTAGTGGGTGGATAAAATCTGATTTCTGAATGCTGACAAGGATGTAAGTGTGTAGTTTCAGAGCTTGGAGTGATTTCCAGGATGTCAGCTGAATTGAACTTTTCTGTGTGGAGTGTGTCCACAAAATTTCCATAAGAACTGTTGCCATAGTGCAACAATACCTATAGAAATGACTGTAGAAGAGCTTTTTCTACTACTGAGCTAATGCACTTCCTCTGAAGAGATCTGTTTTATTCTGCATGGATTCTTATACTACATACTTATGGAAGCCGGCTGACATTTGTTCTTTCATTCACACTGCAGGACATAATAACTAAATAAGATCCTTATTTTGACAGGTTTTTAGAGAGGATGGTACTGTTACATTTTTTAAAGATAAATGTCATTGTAACCCTATGTTAAACCTAAATTTTTAAAAGGATAGAGCATGGCAGCTAAACGTGGGAAGGCAGAAGAGAGAGATTTCCTAGTAATCAGTAATATTGAAATAATTCTGGGAAAACTCTTCTCTTGCTCAGTGTAACTTCTGAAAGAAAGGTTATTTCTTCAGAGAAGCAAAGTTGTCTCTTATTATCTTTATGGTTTGAAACCATTTTAGGGTCTGATTTAGTCCTACACATTGTCTTCCTCTGTAGTCAGATCTCCCTAACTTTCAAATGTCTTCAACTCAATGCCTAAAGTGCTTTCTGTCTTGATGGTATCCTGCAATACTGTGAGATGGTGACATGACATATCTCATCCCAACCCGTGCAGCACACGGAGGTAACTGGGAATTTTAACTCTTTGGGAATTTTAAGCATTAATGATGTTTTTAGTATTCTTCCATTCTACTTATAAACCAGTGTTCTAATTAATACAACTCTAGGTGATACTTCCCCTAGAAAAATGTATATTTTCCTGGGAAGAATTCAAGGGAAAAGGGAAATTATCTCATTCTTCTCAGCTCCCACTTCCCTTAGAGAAATTTTTAAAAGCTGAGCATTTCTTCCTGAGCTAGGCTGGCCTCCACCCCTAATTGTTCCATTCTTAGACAGGGAAGGAAAAACAAAACCAAAGTGTTTTGGTTTTACTACTCTCCTGAATGGATTGAGCACAGATCAACCCAGGCTGCCTGGGTATTTGAGAAGGGAGATCCTAAGCCCGTATGTTAAGAACTCCACTCACATTCAATAAGTTGATGGGAAAAATGTAAACCTCCGAAACCTCAGGTCTCATAAGAAATGAGGTCAGGACTTAGGTGCAAAGGAAATAGAAGAGCCTACAAGACTAGCCAGACATTTTGTGAATGCCAGTAATGTCTAAGTGTTGTTCCTTAAGAAACCACAGACAGGAGTAGGTCTCCATCTTCAATAAAGGGTAAAAAGAAATGTAATTTGGTAATTATAGAATGACATGTTGAGATGGGGAACAATACCGTACTTTCACACAGCATATTAGTCTATGCCTTCAGGGATGATGTTTTTTGCTTCTCACAATCAGACAATCTTTTCCAGAATTAAATACCCCTCCAGTTTTATTCTCAAGGTTACAAATTTAAGTGGGCTTACTTTCTAGTCTTTTGAGATCTTGTTTTCTTGGCAGCTACAGATGTTTTGTGAAAATATCCCCTAATTTCTTCTTTTTTCAGCATCTTTCATGTCTCACAATTAATTTTATTTGAGTCTTCCTCTAACTGAAGTGCAGAGCAGAATCTGCCAGTTCTTTGGACAGCGGCTGCTTTCATATTTGCTTGTTTGAATAATTTTCTCATTAGAGATTCTAGAGATTAGAGGCAAGGTAAGGCTGCAGGTGTTTAAGACACTGTAGGATAACTTGAGTTACACCATGCTGTAGTGTCCAGTGTCCCAAATGTTTTGTTTATTCTGGCAATTGATGTTGTGTTTTTGTATTTATTACTAAATCTGTTGTGGTAGCACTTTCATGGGATGCAGGGTGACATTTTCTTCAGAACTCACTGCAGTGCCTGTCTCTTATTTTAACATGCTGTGCAGCTGACAAGTAACACTGAGTGTTACTGATATTTCACACAACTCTGTCAGGCTATTTATCTGCGTGCCCTCTGCTGCTCCAGAGTCACCCTGATGAAAAGTCACCTCTGGGTTGAGTTGCTGGCCGGGTGCCCGGCACTGTCCTGTGTGATTCCAGCTCACATACTTGTCACGGTCCTGCTGGCTAAGCAGTCATGCCTCGTGCTTCAGTGTGGTGCTCTGCCTAGGTCTTATATTTCATTTGTATCTGCTCAGTTTTTAAGTCTCTCTGAAGCACAGACGCTGCAGGGCTGGACTACTGTGTTTGTGATCAAAATTCTCACATGTATGTAATCAATCCCATACTCTGTTCAGATTTACACTTTGCAGTTAAACTGTTCCTTACAGACATGGTTCAGCAATGCACGTTGCTTTTCCACATGACCTGCTCTCATGCATTATCTTGTGGCATGTGACAGAAGGAAACACGTCTTCTTATTCAGTAGTTGCCCCTTACCCTCAGTTATACGTTGAATTTGTAGGCATCAGCTATATTAGTAAACTCAAGAATGCCTGGAAATTTTCCTGGAACTGGGTTCTCTGTGCTTGTATGTCTTAGGACAGTCCCAATAAAGAATTTGGTGTGTTTATGACATTCCCTGAACAATTCATACACTTGGCTTGCCAGACAAAATTGGCACAACTAAAGGCAGATTGCCTACAACCTGTTTGGTTTGAAAACTGTGATAGTTTATTAATAGACTGGAGCTGGACTGTGATAATTGTTCTCAGTTCCTACAGGTGTGAGTCACACGTTCTGGAGCTGACATGCATTCAAGAAGGCACTTCTGTTCAGATGGCTGCAGCATCCTACTTATTTTACAGTACAATCTGTCCTGATACATGTGCATGGAAGACAATACCTGTGTGCCACAGGAACACAAAACCTATTCAGCAAAGTGGTCCTTCAATGCTCTGTGGGCATCTGGCAGCTCCCTTCCACTCCTGCTGAAACCCTAAGTACCATCAAGAGCAAAGCAGAGCAGCCTATTTTCCTATTTTTTCCACCAGTTTATATTCTTTGGTTTGTGGAGAATTCTCAAGGTTAACACTTGGAAAGTCCTGCGTTCAGAAGGGAATAGGCAATGATGAGCTCCCTGGTACTCTGTTGAAATTATTGGCCTGCCTGTGGTCTGTATCCACAACCAGCATTTTTTGCTCAAGGCTCTGATCAGCCACCTGCTCAGCATCCTCCCTGTATCATCCTCTTGGGAAATATGATCCTATACAGTAAGGGTAAATTGTAAAACTGTCTTGCCAGAGAAGGGCAACAGAGCTGGGGAAGGGTCTGGGGCACAAGTCTACTGAGGAGCAGCTGAGGGAGCTGGGGGTGTTTATGCTGGAGAAAAGGAGGCTCAGGAGGGACTTTAACACTCTCTACAAATCCCTGAAAGGAGTTTCTAGCCAGGTGGAGGCCAGTCTCTTCTCCCATGTCAAAAGTGTCAGAACGAGAGAAAATGGCCTCAAGCTGCATTGTAGGAGGTTTATATGTGCATGTCATATAAACTGTAAATCACCTCAACCCAGAAAAGTTGTATATAAATTTGAATATTATTTATGTTTACTCATTCACTTCAGTAATGAAAAATGTATTATAAGTGACGGCGACTGAAACATACGGACCAAGCATCAATGACGCAAGGATGTTTAATTAAAAAGAGGCACAAATACTTATACTTTTTAAGCTTGCATATTGTTCTGTCGACACGCTAGCTAATGCATAGCAAGATATAATGTTATCTTTTCTTTTGTGTACTTGCTTATCTTGCTGCAGGATGTTCTGCAATCTTCACCAGGGTGTTCTGTTCTATGCAAAAGGATGTGATTTTTGCAGTTTCTTCTATCTACATCTTTATCTCATAGCTCCTGCTATACCATTTTTAACAAGTTAGCCCTGCTGTTTTTGTTTAACCCATTCTGTTCTGCAACATGTAAGTATTTCTAAATACATGATTTTGACCAAAAATATTGCACATGTAGTATCCTGTCAAAAAAATCTCAGAATTCTCTATCACGTGTACTTACTGACAAACAATAATAAATCAATTATCTTTTTGGTTCTTGATGAACATAAAATAGAATTCACACCTCTTACTTGGCAAATACACACATATATGAGATCGCCATAAATTATTCAATAGTAGAATGTAAATTCTCTCTCTCTCTCTCTCTCTCTCTCTCTCTCTTTAATGCATCTCTTCTTTTCTCTCTTCCCTTTCACCCCACCCCTTTATCCAAACCATACTGTTGTATGCTTACCAGTAGGCCAGGGACTAACATACCAATTTCTATGCCAAGTGTGTAATTTACTGATAAAACTGAGAGTTTTTGCACTTTTTGTATATATGTAATAATTTATTGCTCACTTTCATGTGGGATACTTTTTATTTATAATTAATTAAAATCATGAATTGTTAATAAAACTTTATTCTGTCACTGCTGTTACAATCTTGAAATGTATTTTTTGACATGAGTTGCAACTGTCTGCAGATGCCTGTAGTGTACAAGCCTACATCTGGATGAGTCACCTTCAGTCACTTTTAAAGACAATGAAAAATAATAGACACTTCCAGAGTTCAGTTTTTTCTCACACTTGAAGTATGCAGTACAGAGGTCTCATCTTTTGCTGCCAAAATCCTTCAGTGAGAATACTAAAATCTTTTTGTCTCACTTATATTGTCACAAAAATTCTTCTGAGCATGTTTCTCATCAGAAGCAAATCCTTTGCCTCAGAACCCTCTGGTTTTTTTGACTGTTCTAAATTCAGCAGTTCTCCAGGGAGAATTTTAATAGTGTCCTGCTCCCATGCAAGTAGCTGGTGCAAAATGCTACGGGCTGAACTGATTTTCTCAAAGTTGTTGGACAACTGACAATGTCAGCAATGTCCAGAAGGACTCCAAGAGATAAAGGTCAGCTTCTCATTTTAGGAAAACACTATGTAAAGATCTTGAAGTTAGGAGCTTTTCCAGACTTCAGTGCATGAGCACGTCTGACTTGTTACTGGTAGATGCCTGCAGAAGTTACTGGAGGCTGCTGTGGTGGTTTAGGCCAAATTCAGGGAAACGTCCAAAGGAACGTCTCCCCAAAGGAAGGCAGGCCACAACCACCCCTCCCCCCAACCGGGTTTGGGAAAAAAAAATTTCCTCGGAGGAAAGTGAAGGAGAAAATAAAAACTATTTATTTAACAAACACACAGGAAAATAATAATATTAATGCTAAATAATAAAATCTCTCGCTCTGGAGAGAAAACCTGAAAGATTTTAGAGTCCTTCTGTGGGTGTAGTCTCTCTCCTCCTCCTCGGAGCTGGGTTGGCGTGGGGGGCCCCCCTCCAGGCCGGTGGAAGGTCCCCCGGTGGGGTTCTGATGTTCTGGTGTTCTGAACAAGTCCAGAAGAGAAGAAGGGAAAAAGCCGAGAGAAGCAGAAAAGGTGCTTCCCCTGCTCCTCAGCAGCAGCAGTAGCTAATCTCTGTGTCCTTGAAGCACAAACTGTTTTGAAAAGTTCGCACAGTTTTTTCTCTGTCTCTTTTGCATCCAGTTTTAAAGGCATAGAAAGGCTCAGGAATCATGTCTGGGCATAGAGCAGTGATAGGGGATACAACAGCATAAAGTCACCCCAAGACAGCTGCCTGCAGTGGTTGGTGGCAGCCACGCTGGAGACATCCTGATAAACTCCAAGACCTGCTGGGGAAAAGGTGGATGTGAACCTCATGAATACTCCAAAAAAAATTTGGAAAATAGACAGAAATTGCACAACGGCTAAAGCCAGTGATTTCCAACAAGCTGTAACAGAAATGAAAAAATGTAGTAATTTTATTGATAAAATCACATATTTCATTAAAATAGGCCAGTGGTTGATCTATGAATACAAATTGATATGATGATCAAGGGCAAAGGGAGAGGGGAATGTCCCTGTGTTGACGGCCACATTCATCTTTGTGTTGACAAGAGATCCTTCGTGTGTGGGGTGGTTGGGTTTCTTCCCTGTTCTTCATGCAAGATAAAACATTTAATTTCCCTTTACTAGATTAATTGTAGAGTTTAACCATTCATCTAGATGTCACTTTTACAAGGACAGTTTTATGTCAGATGTTATATCTAACTGGTAACTAGGAATGAAGTCCATCTCTGGAACAAATTCTACCTGCTTCATTATCTTGCAGTCGGAATAATAAAACATTTGTTCAGAACTCACCCTCTCAGAATGAAAAAAACCAAAATCCAAAAAAAACTCAAATCCCAAACCAAAAATCCAGACCAATGGAAGTAATACAGAACTGTTTTCTCTAGCAGAAAAATAAATATAAATGAATTTCACAGGCAAACAAAATTGGTTACTGTGTGTCTGACTACACACTATATAATTATATAATTATAATCCACAACAGAAAAACCTCTGTTTTACTACAGGCCAAGTTCTGAATTGCTTTGAGTCCGTGTGGGTATACATGGAAATCATATGGAAAAAAAAAAGACACAAAGCTCTAAGAGGAGGAAAATGCTGAAAGCCTCCTTTCTCCATATACACTAAGGGCAAGAAGAAAGTGATATACAGACATCTTCTGAATATGATGCCTGTCTTAGAGTTACAGATCTGTCATAACAGGCATACCTGACAGGAATCGTAACTGATAAGATCCAGGTAAACATCATTAAGGAGAGTTCTTCCCGGAAATAACACATGGCTGAAGTACAAGAGGAGTTTCATAATACAAGAGAAGGTGCTCAGTTTCATCATATTCTGAGAAAAGCCTCTTAGAGCCAAACGCAGAAGCTCATAATGGAGGCAAAAGTCTTCTTTCTCCTTTTTACACATTTTCTGATTGAAAATATGGGATGCATTCTAGACAAAGATGTCATGTACATTCGCATTACCACTTTGTAAATAAGCACCAGGTGAATGTAATGGGCAACTGACCTCTGTTATGATCTACGTTTTGCAAAAAATACATAGAATTTTTAAAAAGTATTTATCTAGTATAATACATGCAATCTGAAAGTATGACTATAAAATTTTTTTATTTGTAATAGTTTTGACAGCTTAGATGTCTTTTTCCATTATTAAGTGATAAAGAATATGCAATATGGTGTTTAAGTAACAAATGAAAGACAAGTTGCATTAGGCATCAGAAAAAAATGAGCTTATGCAAATAATGGTAATAGTGAAAATAAAAAAAAATCCTCTTTTTTTAAGTTTGGAAAATAAACTGACCAGGGAATGAAGTGTGAAAATGTTCATAACAGCCTAAAAACACCAAACATGCATTTTCAAGAGAATAGAAATCAAATGCTCAGGTCAGGAAAAAGAAGTAATAATTTAAGACAGGGAAGGTTTCTATTAGATCTTATGAAAACTTTCCAACTGTAGTGGTAGTTTAGCACTGTAAGATGTTATATATGAAGGCTGTGGAAATCATAACCATAATAGTCCCCTATCAGACACTGTTATGGCAAACTAAATCCAGCACATTTAATGCAGAGAGACAGAATGCAACTTTTGAAGCTTTTGAAGTCCTATGTACTATTACATTTCATTTCTCTTCTCATTCACATGACTCCTAATGTGCCTTTACAGAATTTAGCTTGCTCAGTGACTTCTTCCTCAAACAGTCTTTCTGGCTATCTACAAAGACCTTCATGATTGTTTCTCTTTCCTTTCTGAATGATACACTGAAATATTGTACCATATGACTTAATGTATGCCAGATTAGAACATACCTCTTTACTTACTCTAAAAAAAATTACAAGGATTTGAGGAACTTTTTTAGGCTGAGGATTTTTTTCTAGAGCCTCTGAGTATGTGGTCATTCATTGCTTTTGAAAGGATTTCAAGACTCAAAGGGGAGTCCAGAGTGAACAAAACAGTACAAAAAAAGCCACCAACAAAACAACAACAACAGCAACAACAAACCCAAAAAAAAACAAAAGAAAAAGACCCCAAAAAACTCAAAAGCCACCAAAAAAAAGGTGTGAATGAAATTAGTGCAGACTAACTGAGGAGTTCCTAGTTACCTCAGAATGCAGTTGCTGATTTCATCCAGATTCAAAATGACCATTCAAAATTACTCTGACCATCTGGATTAGCCACCCTAGTGTGTAGTAGGGCTGACCTGGACCTGTGAGGTGAGTCAGAGTGATCAAGCTGGGCAGCAAGGTTCCTGGTGCAATCAGTGGTAGGAGCCTGTCACATCCAGGAAAGCACCTGAACTCTCCAAAGAGGTGTCAAGTGTGAAATTTAGCTTAGACTTTTCTACTTACAACAGAAAATGCTAAGGAGATCATAAAGTAAGATGGCTCTGTAGGCTAGTGCTTCAGGTCTCTGTAGTGAATAGGCACTCAAGAATGTACATATTTTTTCTTTATATCTAGTACTTGCCAGTTGGTAAAACCAGAATAAGGATGCTCTCCCCTCTTTTTGGAGAGTTAAACATGGTTTTAAGTCTGATTGAGGATGAGAGTTAGGTGGAATTATTCATGGCTGCTCTGATCAAGATTATTTGAAGGACCTTATGGTATAAAATATAACTGAACCTGACCACATTCAGGGTTACATCATGCTGGACAGTGAATATCAGGATTCTCTTAATTCATCCCAAGATTCTTAATTGTTCTTCAGGTTTCTCACTGGCACCAAAGTAGGTGATCTGAAACTTATCCTGTGTGTTTTTCACAATAGGAGCATATAAATTTGTGTGAGCCTTATTACCTTAGGAGATATGAAGGGATCTTTACTTTAGAACTTTCTAGGATGTTTTGTTTTTTTAAGGATGTATTCAAGACTTGAAAGCAGCTATTAAGGTAAGGAAATGGTTTAATTACTTTAAGCTACTTTAGCTATTACCTGCTTCCTTTTTTTGTTGAGCATTTAATAAAAACTAGAACATTTATTACGTAGTGATAGAAAACGCAGGTCTTGGGCTGAAACCTCCTCATATTTAGGGAGATGTGCTCATTTTATTGTTCCTAATCTTCCTTCCCCTACATCTCTTATTGTTTCACTAATTGACAATTACAAAGAGCATGCAGAGGGTGTTTTAAAATAGTGGAGCTGTTCAAACAAGATTTCAGGGGAGTCGTACATCTTGTGTTATCCAGTGAGAAATTATATTCATAGTTTAGCACTAGATTTTCCAGTCATGGAGTGACTTGTGCTGCATTTCTGCTCAGCTCTACACAGAAAAAGGCCTGATACCTACTTGGTGCATTTAAGTGCTGTGGTAACACCAAGCATGGTTAGTGATATATGCCAGGGTCCCTAAAAACTCAGGGAATACAGGAGCTGGTTCCTTACTCTGATGGCAACTAACTGGCTAGCAAGAAATTTGTAAGCATGCATATACATGCATGCCTTTCTTCCAGAAAAGCTTTCAGTAATTCCATTGGCAGTGTTTACAAAGTACATTGCTGCACATCTTTTCTACACAGCCTGGCATGCTGCTCCCATGAACCAGAACCTTTTGCTGTTTTGTTCCTTCACAAGTGCTTAGATGCTGTAGAAATGCACTTACCACTTTGTTCTAATTTTGTATGCATTGTTTCCTTTTCTATATATTTTCCTCAGCTTCTGACCCTTAATTTCATGTCATTACACCAGGAGTGGAGGGATCCAAAGATAAAGCAGGACTGGACAAGGGGCTTCCTGAAGCCCTGCACTGATACTGGATCTGAAACGGGGGACCTGGTGCTTATCAGCATCCAGCTAATATGAAGCTGAAGAGCAGTGTAAAAAGGAAATAAGATAGAGAAGGAGTCAGTCCACCCTCTGCAGGCTGTGGGTCCCTCAGCAGCCCCACTTAGGTGGGTTTCTCTTAAGAAAAGGAGAACAAGGAAAGATAAGAGTTTTAGATTATAGTACCCATGAATGGATGACAGAGAGTGCTGACCACCTCCTGTTTATCTCAGTTACTCAAACTACAGCAGTCCGATCCCATTTCTGCTGGACCACTATTGATGGGAATTCAAATGATTTGAACATTAAAGTAACCAGCAAAAAATGTCATTAACAGAGAATTGAGCTGAGTCTGATCCTGTGGTTTTGATGTTTATCTGTGTCCAGATAGAGAAAATTCCAAAAATGTAAGTCAAATTACATGATGTGCTGGCAGTCTAGAAACCCTGTCTTCAATCACAGAAGAATTACTCCTCTGCCAGATTATGCTGTAGAGGTATACAAGCAGTTTAGAGTAAACTCATAATAGGTATTGACAAAAAGAATACTGGGAAATGTGTTAACTTCTTTTTTGTACACCACTTCACAGGACCTCAGAGTAACAATCAAGCCCAGTATTCGGGTGGGGTTTGTCAGGCAGTCAAAATAGGAGAAGCTAGCTCTGCAGCATGTATTCCACTAGAGAGATCCAATGCAGCAGCATCAGCAGCAGAATTTGGGATACCATCATCATCCTGGTTATGGGTTCTCCACATCCCCCTAGTGGTTTGTTCAGATGTACTCAGTGTGGGGCCATCCCAGTCAGGGACAATGACGAGGGCAAAGATTATATATGACTAAACTCTTGGCAGGATACACCATGCAGGTCCTCCTAAGGACTTCCAGGGTTTATGTCTGAATAATATGAAATGAATGCATCACCACCCCTCAAGCCACAGCCCACCACCATACCCCCCATCCCCAAACTCCTAAAGTCTCTCTCTTTCTCTCCTAGAAACCCTTTTTATTTCCCCATTTTGCCTCTTTTTTTCCTCAGGGGTGAGATTTGAAGCAAAGCAAAAAAGGTGTTAGTTAGTATTTTTTAAAGCTGAAATCAGAATTTTACTGGACTTTATAACATATATGACTGAAGCCCTAAAATAAAAATACTGTTAAAGTAAAATCACACAGTTCATAAAAAGATAAAAAGAGATGGGAAAGCAAATTCTGTATGTACTGGGAAGGAACTGGTGAAATCCCCAAGCCAAGTTTTTTCACTTGTTTGGAAAAGTACTGAAACAGACACACAAAAACACATCTATTATAAATACATTTATAAACAAAGTTTTCTGCTAGAATGAGTTTTAGAAGTAGTTTCCCAAAGAAGAGAAGGGCTATGTCCTGTAATGGAAACCTGAAATTAAATGAAAAGTCTGAAGCTACCCTTAGACAGTGTAATGCAATCCTCTAGGGGACATTTCAGAGAAAATAAGATTATACTGTCCTCATCTCATGCTGTGCTGTATCTTCCCTTTTATATGTTCTATAAAGCATTTAATAGGAAAAGTACTGACATTAAACCTTGAACCACAGGATTAATCTTTATTTGTTCTGAATCACATTTTTCCTTCAGGTTTTCTCACAATGTCTTCCTAGACTATAGCCTTACCTGGCACAGCAATTCCCCATTTAAATATATGCAACAAAAACAGGGTAAGCCTTGGAACTAATACTGAATTTTGCTACTCCAAGAAATAGACCTGGGGCGTGGGTAGAATTTGGCTGCGGCTGAGCAACTGCCCCTACAAGGAGGGAAGAGGAAGGTGGTGGGAAAATGTCTTGAGCTGGACTTGCTGCTTCTGCTCGCTCCCAGGAGACAGGGAAATAAAGGATAGTGTCTGATGGCTGGTTCTGGAGCTCCTGTTCCCCCTCTCTCCAGCACTATGCACCAGCCCACTCACCACAGGAAGACAAAACACCTTTGTAAGGCTCCAGTATCATAAACTACGGCAGGGGAGAAGTACAGATACTTGGGGGATTTTTTCTCTGTCTGCTTTTCTAAGCAGCTGCCTACGTGCCCACAGCCAAATCAATCATCAATAGGAGTCAGTTAATATCCTGTACACCTGAAGCATGATTTCCAAATCCTCCTGTTAGAGAGAAGAACAAGGCAATCTGGTTTCTCAGACCAACATTGACAGAAATGGATGTGGACAGTCTCTCAAGCTGTCATTGATTTATCTCAAGTACAACAGATTTCTGGCAAGACAAATCTCTGTTTGAACTGATTTAGCCTTCTTTATGTCAAGTTTATTGGTATTAGTCCAACCTGTTGAGAGTTTCCTTTTGGGAAACTCATCAGGTATTTCTATAAAAACTGCAAACCATTGTATTGCTCCATTTGGAACATTTTGTACTGCGGAGGCCCTGCCTAGAACTTGTTCCTGCTACACCTCTTTTTAGCAACTGGCTCCCAAAATGTCAAGACACTTTCTTCTTTCTTGGCTGTGAAAATTATCTTTTTTTTCTTTTTTCTCCCCCTTTTTCTCCATTCATCTTTTTTTAATTATATTTTTTACTCTTTTTATCTTATTGAATCTTCAGGTCCATTACCTGAGTTTGAGATTTGTAGATGTTATAAGAAAGGGGTGTAAGGATTAACAGAGGTAAGATAAAAAGTTTATTAGTGTTTGCTTTTGAGCACAGGCACATGCCTCTGACTGCAGCAGCTGGTACCCAGGAATGGTCAGAAGGCCCCTATTTCATTCCAGTACAGTGGCCCTTCCTTTGAGTTATCTGGGGACCCTTGAAGTGGTTCCGAAAAGTGCTCATCTTTCCCTTTCCCTGTAGGAATAGACAAGTTTACATCCTGTGTTGATGGTTCACTGCTGTCACTGAAATAACACACCGCTGCACATTTTTCAAAGTCAGAATGCACTTCTACCCCACTCTTTTAAAACTTACGTGGATTTTAGCAAGTCTGAGTAATGTAGTCATGGCTGCTGTCATGGACATGGCTGGTGTCCATAGCCATTCATTCATGGCTGGCATCCATCCGTGTTTTCAGGAAGGCTTCAAAAGCTTTGTAAATGTTGAATGCACGTTACATACTGACCTTGATTCTTGGAGGCTCCAAACAAAGTAAAGGACTTCCACTTCCCACAGATGATTATCTGTTGCCTAGGTGGTGATTCTCTTTATTAGTGAATGCTGCTTCTAAAATTTTTTTGCCTGTTGTGCACAACTGTTGGGAGTTTGCTCTCTAAAAAGGAATGTATTGGGGTAATTTCCTTTAATGGACTAAACAACATCTCTGGCTGTTCCTTCTCATTAGTATTTTCTAGTTGACATAGTGAATATTTTTATGTACTTACTGAAATGCTTTGTGAAAGTCATAATTTTAAATTCTACTTGTCTTAATTTTTCATACTAATGCTTCACCTGAGCAGTGGCTATGTCTTCTACTAGAAATATAATTTCATGGTTAGATCTCTAAGTATTTTTGAGAGAGGCTACATGGCTTTTACTTAGAGAAACACAGTTGCCCTTATGTTTTTATTTAGAGGAACTGCTGGATTTTGTTACTACAAACACCATAAAAATGACAAAAAAAATTATGAACTGTGTTTAAATGATGTATGATTTTTAGTAAGCTTTAATGTTCTACTTGTATAGAAACTGGATATAAACTAATACAGGCTAATACTTAGTGTCAGTTCACTTCTGATTTGTTTGCGTAGATTTGTACATGAAAGTCATTGAAGTAATTAGAAGTTCCTGGCAAACATAGATATTTTTTGTGAGAATTTCATTTCTTATCAGTCTGCTTTTTGAATAAAAAATGTATATTTGTGCTTGTCTTCAAAACAATTCTGTAACTTTGATGATATTGTAATAATTGACAGGCTGGCTTGTTATAATGTCTTCTTTTGAATAAATTGTTTAGGTTAATTTTCATGTTTCAGGTAATAATTCCTGAATTTAGTCTTTCAATTCTTACTGGACAGCAGTTTTGAAACCTTCCTCAAGAATAACAGATATTGGAGAGTGTAAGGTTATACTTTGTTACCCCTTTAAGTTACCAAGCTGAATCGAATGAAGTTTCATTACTATGCCTTGTGAATTTTTTTTCTGCTGCATTATATCAACGATGTAGATGATTTGGTGAAAAATGAAACAAATCCCCAAAAAACCCACCTCAAAACACCAAACCCCCAAACCCATTTCCAGCTGTAAAGGAACTTTCCAGGTTTGGTTTGCTGTTACCTGTGTGGGATGTTTACCTTCCAGTTTACAGAATGCTGCTTAGTGGAGCTGCTTCTCTCTGTAAATGTGGCAAGATGCATGTAACTGTGCTTCCTTTCACTCCCTCTGACTTGCAGCCACTCAGTCTTTTGCTGTCCAGAGTCCTCTGTCCAGCACAACCAGCAGCTTCTCGGTTCTGACTGATTTTTTGGCATTTCCACAACATTCCCTGCTAAAGACCCAAACCAAATGGATCAAAAAGAAGTGGAAAGATTTGGTTTTCTCTTTAGAAGGGTGGAGTATGGAACTTTTCCAGGGGAACACAAGGCTTGGGGAACGGCATATATTATTGTTAGGGGTTTTTTACATGCTTTCTCAAGACTGAGACAGAGGCTGCCGTGGTTCTTATGCTTTGCCATTTCATTTGTAACATGTGAAAGCAGTCCTACACAAAAAAAAAAAAAAAAAAATTGAAAAGAAGTATTCCTGTGACCTGTAACGAAAACAAAAAATCCAAGTCAGGAAAGTGAAGTCTGAAAAGATACAGAAGGAAAAAATAGCCGTGCTTTTCTAAAATAGAAAAAATGGGAACCTGATCCAAACCTTTGAACTATTGCTATTATTCTACTCACTCCAGGGAATTTATTCAAAATCTGCTCTGCAACAGTGTGGCCTTAACTGTTAAGGAACAAGAATGTCAGTGGGGTTGCTTCCATGCTGAAGCTGCAAGAGTAGCAGAAGGTATTTAATTATCCTTCACATGCTCATGTATAGGTAATGAACAGAGTCACAGAACACTCGGTTGTTTCTGTTTTCTCCCTCATTCTCTGTAACTAAATGCAACAGTGAATTTGAGAAATTTATTACACTATAGGTGGATATAAGAGGGTTTAAGTTCTTTGTAGTTAATTTCTTGCTATCACATGGTCTCACAGATAGTGCTTCAGAGGAGCAGTTCTCCTGGTATCCCCGCATTTCCCACAGCTACGGCTCAGAAAACCCAGGCACATTACTAGAGCAGAGGTCCTTCCCCTGATCGCTCAGTGATTAGAGGCCACTTCCTTTTTATTTAACTAAAAATGTGATTACTCTTCAAGATGCAGGAAGGCTCAAATTTAAACAGAGTTGGAAACTGCACAATTTTTTCCCCTCAGTAAAACAACAAGGACAAACTGTTTATACAAATATTGACACGCTGTTCTCAGCAGCACTACACAGAAGGCAGCTGGTTGCTGGCAGCTCCATGCCACTCCCAGAGGCACAGCAAGAGATTTACTAAAACATGTTTCTACCAAGCACTTCACTGACAGCCAGCTGCCTTAAAGGCCACAGCGGCCATCTATCATGTTTTCTTTAAAATAATAACCACAGTTCCATTTTGTTGAAAATTTCAGTCAGTGTTCCTTTAAAAAAATACTTCTAGAATTTTAGAATAAAGGCTACTTGTGCAATTGCTGGATTACACATTTCAAAACATCTGACTCAGCAGTAAACTGTTACATTCCCCACAGTTTCCTGCAAACAGTGCTTACTGCAGTGACCCACCACAGCCATTGAAACATTCATGGACATATCTCTGGGTCTGTGAACAGCCTTTGCTAATGGCCGAGGGAAATCTGCTGTGCTTGGGGAACTGAAGAACTGAGTTCTTCAGCCTCACACATTTGATATTAAACAATTCACTTAAAACTTTGATTTACAGTATTTCAGTGTATGTAGCAGCACATAATCAGCTCTGTCCTCCTTAATGCAAAGGGATCTTTCTGGCCATGTTCCACTATGGCAAACAAGATACCTGAAATCAAACGTTTGCATACTCTAATTGTGTCACTTTGCAAAGAAAACAGTATACTGGATTAATAATTTAAAGGACATGTTATAGCAGCTGATAATTTTCTGCTGTAGCAGAACACTGGGAAAATGCTGATGCTAAAAAATGAAAAGCTCTCCAGTTTGCTACCAAGTAGGTGAACAGCTCCAGGCTGCTCATCTTGCTGATGTCCTGCTCTCAGCCTGACTTTTCCTGGCAGCACTTCATGCTCATTTCTGCCATAGTACATTTGTCAGACATTTACTATATAGATATTTGAATTATATATATAAATTTGAATTCTATATCTATTTAATCATTTACTTCAATAATGAAAAATGTATTATAAGTATTCCTAAATACACGGTTTTGACCAAAAATATTGCACACATAGTATCCTGTCAAACAAGTCTCAGAATTCTCTACCACATGTGCAGTTCTTGACAAACAATAATAAACCAGTTATCTTTCTTTTTGGTTCTTGATGAACATAAAATAGAATTCACACCCCTTACATGGCAAATACACACATAATGAGACTGTCATAAAATATTCAATAATAGAATGCAAATAGCTTTTTTCCACATAAATGGTCTCACTTATGAGAATTAAAATTGAATTAAAATTCAATTTTTATTATTTTTGCTTATATTTTTATATACTTATTTTTATTTTATTTCATGTAATAAAATATATTTATATACAGCTTTCGTATGTTTATTTTTATTTTATATAATCAAAATATATTTTATATTTATATATAGCTTTATATTTTTCCATTTATCTTTGCCATTTATATTATCAAGTAATAGGGATTATGCAATAACAACAGGCAATATTAGAAGTGCACATTATTGCTTACCAAATCCACTATTCCTGATAAGCTTAGTTAAATATTAAAAAATATTTATTTTAGATTTGCCTTGCTGGGTTAGTTTCTTCTGATCTGAGATAAAAGAAAGGCACAGACAGCATGTTCTCTGTGCCTCTGTAAAATTTAATAATACCTACTTTTTCTTCATGTAGCAATATGTTTAGTGTCATCCCCCTCAAAAAGGTGGGGGAGCACCGGTCACACAGCAAAGGCAGGGAGTTTGGAGATTTGCTGTCAGTTCTGGCACCAGAAGTTTGGGCTCTGGACTAGGAAGTCCTGGTTGAAGCTGAGACACCCTGGTGAGGCTGAACTGTGATTAACCAATCACCCAGCCCCTAGCATACTGCAAGGTGCAGAATTTAATGTGACTGTTCTAGGGGACCGAGCAATAATTTGGGCTTCACTAAAACATATTTGATTTTCATTAAAACGAGTCTTCAAATTTGGGCTGCTGGATTAGCACAGAAGTGAAAGTCCAGTGGCATTTGGAGATGACATGGTCTTGGCTAGATGCCAGTTTTGCAGCAATCCAGTGCAAGGCCACCAGTGAAGGATTATCATCTTTTGGCAGAGGGTTTGCTCTAAGATAGGACAAGTTCACAGCAGAGGGCTGAGGTGATACATGAAACAGAAAGGAATGAATGGTAATGACATTATGAAAACTCATGGAGGCAAATTTAGCCAGCAACTATGTGCCTCTCATGTGAACTGAAAAAAATATGTAGCCACAGCTCACTATGCACAAAGTGGCGAACGTGCTGTAAGACACGGGAACTTTTCTCGAAACCCTAAGAGAAAGGAAGAGAGTTACAAACAGGAAATCTGTTTCCACAAAACTCTGTGGTTTTCATGGCTCCCCTGCACTCATTGTCGTAGCACAAGCAGTAGAACAGTTGACAGCCTTGGTATGCTGGGTGCTCACTAGCAAGAGCTTCTGTTGAGGCAACACCAAACTGAAAGTTTGTAGTCTGCCTGTATGATCTATGCCCTTTCTAAAACAATTCTGAGAGAATTAGATGCTCCTAAAGTGAGAGTCCCATAAGCTTCAAAGTCTGAATTGAATTATGGGCAAATGGCATTAAAATTAGTGCAGAAATCCTGATCACATACTCATGTTCCCACAGGAGGTTTTTAGTGGGAGGGGAAGGTAGTTTGTGCAAACAACCCAAGAAATCTTTAGATTCTGCTGGTGAAAATGTTCTAGTATAAATGTTAGAGAATCCAGACAAGTCTATGTCAGAAAATCTCATTCCCTAACTATAGAACTAACAATTAGGTATCATACTATGAAATTGCATGAACTTTCTTAATGGTATGAAACCGTTTTAGCTCTGACCACAAAAAACCATTGGTAAATGTGTTTGTAGAGACTAAGGGGCAATGTAACTGCAGTCTAAAACTATTTGAGAGGAAATTGTAAAGTGAAAACCAAAATCTTCTCAGTAGTGGCAGATCTATGAGAAGAGAAGAGAGCCAGAGGCTGAAAGGTTTTGAACGATAGAAAAAGCTTCTTTATTTAGTGAGTATAGGTAATGCAGCATTGGAAGACTGTGGAGAATCTGCCCTTTGAGATTTTCAAAGCATAGTTAATGAGAGCTGCAGCTGGTGAAAATCTTGGTTTAAGGACGAAGTTGGATCTGAGACCTCTGGACATACCCTTTTCAGGAAACACTTCTGTGAAGTTTCTCTTGTGGATCTTCATTCAGCTCAAGTGAATGTCTATTTACTTGGTTTATCTAAAGATGTTACACTAAAGAAAAAGAGTAGGAATTCACTTCAGGTATTAGGAAATTGTCTGAGGACTTGTATCTGACTTCAGCTTGCCACTTGTTGTGGTTTGTGGGTTTCCCACGGTGGCCTGGCAAGCCACAGCCTACCCGGAGAGCGCTGCAGGGGTCTCTTAGGGAGACCAGCCGTCCTGCTTCCCGCAGCCCTTCCTGGCAACCCCTCGCTTGCTCTGGCTAGCTGTAGGCCCCCAACATGATGACGATAAAGGACGTGAGAAGGCTGCCCGCATGAGGACCTCAGAAGATCTTTATTCCATGGTGACTCCCAGAGGCCTAGAGCCAGTACATGTGCTGGCTCTCAAAGGCAGAGAACCAGCACATGGCACGGTGCCCCAAGGCAGAGAGAGGGGAGCTGGTGGCAGGCTGATCCCCAGAGGCAGAGAGGGGCAGCTGCCCCAAGGCAGAGAGAGCGAGCACATGGCCTGGAGCCCCTTATCTGGGGAACAAGGGGGCAGAGAGAGCACACAGACAAATGGTCTCAGAGCATAGGGGCGGTACAAGGGCGGAGTTGGGGTAACAGGACCCATGGGAGAAACCCGAGGGAGTGGTTAGGACTAGGGGCGGCCCACGTGGAGAGGGCAGGCAAGGGTGGGGATACAGCACCACAGCCACTGTCTTACGCACTTTAGCGGTGGGGGCGTCGGTGGATCAATGCCACGTTTTTCCCACAGAATCCCTCGTGGGGATGCTTTGGCGGCGCTCTTCCAGCACCCACATGTGCACACGATCTCACCCCGAGAGGTGGGCACAAGCAGCCACTCACACACGCAGTCTATGCACGGACCGGAGATGAAGAGGCGAGAGGGCTTCTCTGCGTGCCGTTCCGAGGTGTTTATTGGAACCAACACACTCGAAGGGAACAGAGGCAAAGAACAAAAAGCAAAAACCCATGCGTGATTTTATCCCGGAGGGTCCCAGGGGCGGGCAGAGCATCAGAAACCAATAGTCTGAGCGCTAGGGGGTAGCGGCAAGGTTGAGCGACATAACAGTGGCCAATGGGAGAGGGGAGGGGAGGGGAGAGAGGACCAGGGGCCAGTGGGGTCTCAGTAAAGGGAGAACTTTCTAGCCCAGTGGTGTGGGGAGAGACCACTTCATAATAACATGGGGGGTGTAATGTGGACTTAGCCACCGCAACAACCGCACTTTGGAATGTGACCCAAGAACACACTTTGTACATACAAATGTAAATCTCCAACAGCAGTGAGAAAGGTACTACAAATTCATAGTGGCAACCTCTTCCTGTTTAAACCTAAGACAGTTTCACATGCCTAATGCTTGTGTGGAAAAACAAAGTGCAGGATGCACTAGATGCAGTGTGATCTGCTTATGAATTCCTCTGCTTGTTGCCAGCAAACAAATATTGAACCATACCCTTCGTGATTGAGCAGTGCAGTTGTGTGTGATTACATAGTACTAGTCGCCCACATCTCTTCTGCATCTGCGTAATCCTGTGTATTCCTTCAAAGCTGTGGATGAGAATAAAATATTTCTCATCTGGAATCATGCAACTATTGTTAAGGAGGTGGGGAGTATTACCAGTAATAATTAGGCTTAAATGACACTGTAATACAGACCATTAGCAACTCGGTCCTGTCCTCTCTTTCAGTTTTTTTTTTAAGTAGTCTTATAAATTGCTTTGTTTTATATTCTTACTTATTTCACTTTAGGTTTTTTTTTCTTTTTTCTTTTCTCTTTTTTTTTTTTTTTTTGTTCTATAAATGCTCTTATTTTCAGATAAGAGTTTTAAGAGTTTTGGGGACTCTCATTTTTACTAAATCAAACTTTACCTCCATTAAGCAGCTGTATTTCACCTGACAAATCGTTGCTGAGTCAGTTGAATCTTGAACTCCAGCATACTTGGACTGAGCAATTTGAGCTGGGAGATTAACCATGGCACCATGAGCAGGAGTTTGGTCGCGTGAAAATGATCCTTCAGACAATCATCTACAACTATACAGGTACAGCTTTTTTTTTGTTTTGTTTTGTTCCCTGGGTGAGATACTTTGGATTCAAATCTCCTTCTAGATCTGATCCGTAGCTCAGCAATAAAATGCTGCCCTTTATATGAGCTGTGATAAAAACTACATTTTAATGTAGTTTTTAATCAATAGTAAGTTATAAAGCCATTAAACATTAATTTTTGAAAATGGGTTTCCTTCCAGGAAATTTCTAGGAACTCCTTATTGATTCTGTTTGATGTTAAAGAAGCCCCACGAGTGTCTGGATTATGTTGCAAACTTAACTATCAGGATGGGGATAACTTTCCCATCTAGCTGCCATATGCCACATTTAGATATTTGGCATAAATATGAATTTAAAATAATTAGGCAACTCCTACACTTTTACCATTCTGTGTAATCCCTCTGTTTGCACTGCTTCAGGTTTGCTGTATTAGGGAACATATCCAGCTGGAAACTAATCAAGGAATAAAAAGGGGCTTGATTGTAAAGACCAAGAAGAAGGAACAGATCAACATCTGGTGACATCAACAACCTCGTGTTTGATAAGGAATGCTTAATACAGCAAAAGAAGAAATGAATGCTCAAGTCTTTTTGTATGTACACGCTGAACTGCTTTTCTAGGAAATCTTGTTACAAAAGAGACAGTTCAAGGCTCTCCTCCCTTTCCTTCCCAGAAAGGGCAGGAACCCTTTCCTTCCCAGCAGCTCATTTTTCAGTTCTGACTTGCAGCAGTCAGTAAGCTGTACACCTGCTGAAGGGGCACTCTCATCACACAGGAATGGTGTCAAAGCTGACCATCTGACGTAAATTATCTCACCACTTAATTAAAAAATGTGTGGCCTTCACCATCTAAATGCTTGTAACACACAATAATGTAATGCATATTACCACTTGCTGCTTAGACCAATCCTTTGTGCTGTGGCCTCTTTACATCTATCAGCCCTCAGACCTCATAATGAGAAGTCAACATTCTTATTTTATTCCCTTCAAAGAAACTAGGTGTTTTTAAAAGCACAAATTCTCCACTGAGCCTTCAGTACAATATATGATGATAATAGTAATTAATTAAGCATGCCCGTTCTAAAGATCTCACAGAAGGTTACAGGAGCTTTTAAGAAATTAATCCTTAGAACATCACTGTGACTGAGGGAACATGTATAATTTCTTTTTTTTCTGATTAAAAATATCAAGCTTTTAGAATAAAGCCCTTGTCTAAGATCCAGTAACAAATTCTGGCTGACTACAGATTTGGAGTTCAATCAGAATAAATGAACTTAACCATGTGGTGCTTATATCAATAGAAATGAATTTAGTTGGGTGAGTTCAATGAACATAGTGGGGCTGACTTCCTAATTTGACCATAACTTTTCAGAAAACTAAAGACTTGGAAAGATGCAATCAAGTCTTTCCCTGTGAGCCACAGGCTTGCTCTTTGAGTGCAGATAGCTGCAGAACTGTGCAATGCACAAAGCTGTAGGATTATGCAAAGTCAAAAAAGATAATCCTATTTAGGGTGGTTCTTCCATCAGGTGAGTTTTGAGTGAGTCTGTAACAAAATATGGAGAACAAGTTCGTCATGAGATGATACTGACTTCAAAGTGATCTACAAATGTGAATTTAGGGGTTTAGAAAAGTTTGACCTTCTCTGCTGTCAGGAATGTCCTGTAGAACAAGATTTCTGGTCCTGCTAATACTTAAAGGCGTCCTGAAGTGAGAAGACTTTTCTTTGGTTTAATTAGCTGTCATGCCAATTTGGGGGGTTTGTTCTTCTCTGGTTCTGGAAATGCGATATACAACTATTAACCACCACTGTGGCCATTTGGGTACTTTCTGCCTTAAAGTACCTTTCAGCCCACCGGACCAAAAGCCAACACTAGCTATACCTTGATCCCTGAAAGCAATTTTTGCTTGGTTTAAGATTATATTCTTTCTATGGTTAAGCCTGGACATCTAAATTATCAACTCTGAGTGAAGGATTTCCTTGACTGTGTGTGTAAGTAGATTTTTCATGTGACTTTTCACTTGTGGCCTTCCTGTCGTGAGTCTTACTCATACCGCACAAGCTATTTTTGTGTCTTTACTGATACTTCCTCTTGCAAATAGTTCTTTGTTCATTTACACTAGAGACTGTTTAATTGGAGCAGTTTTCCTTATATGTGCTTCTAAAGATTAACCTCAAATCCGTCTCCTGAGGGTCCCCATGATGTGGTTGGTTCAGCTTCTCTCCTGTGCTTCAAGTGTTTGTGATATTGTAAATCAGTTTTGGAAAGTCACAGGCTATTGTGGTGACTTAGGAGAAAGTCCATGTGTCCTGAAAACAGGACTTGAAGGCAGCTTAAGCCATGCTGTATGCTTGCTGTACTCCCAGTATTGGAATTACTATTTTTTAGCTTTGAAGCTTAAGCCCCGTATTTGTTAACAGCACAGGTGAAATGATCATGTCAGCAGCGCACATGATTGAACTGTTTTATCTGTTTAATCTAGCAGAAACTCTGGAATGATCCACAAGCACTCAAAATATATTTTAAAACAAGCAGAGAATAATAATTTACATTGGGTATGATTTGAAGTATTTTGGGGCATTACAAACCTTATAGTTTATGTATATGGGTAATAACAGATAACTAATTATGTAACAGAAAAATTTACACAGTGGCTATGTCAAGCCAGTAAAGTTTTCTGACCCTCCTCAAAATATGATGGTTTTGTTTATAAATATCAGTCAATTTTATGCAAAAGTACTTTTGACTGTCAAAAGTCAAGACGAAGTAGAACCAATGGCACTGTTGCTGGAGTTAGAAGATTTTCAGCCTCAGTGGTAAAATAGTGGTCCTTGATTTATGCAACTTTCTCTTTAAAACTCTGTGGCAGAATGACAAAATTCATGAAACTTTTTGAAAAAGTCATTCCATACAAGAGGTCTTAGGGATGCCACCTCCTTGGAAATTGTGACATAGATGATTACTGTGTTCATCCAAGACTTTCAAGGCTTAAGCACTGCCTCAAGAAGTGCCAGGTTGTAGGCTGCCATTTGTGTCCTTAGCTGTAGGCATTGGTGCAGTTTATGAAACATGCAAAAGAAAAATCTCTGAAATTAAAACAAAACCAAAAACGCTCAGCAAAACAGTGGGAATTTTCACCACTGTCCTCCAAAGAGCTGAATCAGGATTGCAGATTCTACACCATTTGCCAAGATGATACTTTGAAGGTGGTGAAGGTCCAGAATATTCAGCCTGGGCAGTGTGGAATATTTGGCCCACACCCTGCAATTCTGGATTAGGGAGCATTGTACTAATTAAAGAATATTTTGTGCAAACATGGTGCAACCAACATTTGTGCAAACTAGTAACATTTAAGGGTTTTTTCTTAAGGAATAATTATAGTATATACTTATTCTTAATTAGTGGAATTACACTGCATTTTCTTCTCCTTTATTTTTAGCTATTATTATTATATGTTGTAAGAACCATTTAGGTCATGCATAAAATAAAAATAAAAAATAAAAAATAAAAAGGATCTTTAAAAAATAAAAGAGGATCTTATGTTCCAGCTCTGTGAAGGAAAAGAGACAGTTTCAGCACTGAAGTAAACGAAATGGAAGACCCTAAAAAGGAACATTATGATGAGGCCCTCACACAGGTAAGAAGATCCCAGTTGCTTTTTCCCTTGGTGAAGACACAGAGTAAGAGTCCTGGCCACACCGCCAGCAGTTACAATGTCTCATCCTTTAACTAACCTAGAGATACTTTGGGTACCTTTAACCACTATTTAGACACTACCAGCATCCTAAAAAATGTCATTCACCTAATTCTAGGACTCTGTTGATACTGCAAAACAAAAAGGTACCATAACCAAGTGAGAAATACTGAGGCTGAGCGGCACTGATTCTCCTGTATGCAGAGTAACAGAGTTGGTTGGAGTGGTTCAAAACAGTCAAGGAACTGTGAGTGCTACACACGGACAGTCAGTGCTCACACTCACTGCTAGTCAGGCTACCCCTGCTCCCTAAATAGACATATTTAATTCAAAGAATTGCAACACTTACGGGTGTTATGAAGGTATGGAGTTAAGTAACTTGAAAGTGACAATTAAGAAAACGGTGAAAAATCTGGAACTTAATCAGATCTTCTACAGCATAGTCAAGCCTCTCCTAAAACTGAGCCAATTTTGTACTTTCTTATGTACCTCACATTGGCATTCCCTTCTTTAGTGCTTCTTCCACTCTTTGATCCTTCAGATGCTTATCTGACATTTCTGGGATCAGATTAAGAATCAGAGTATTGGGCAACAGGGAGCTCAAAGGCAAGATGATGACAAGTGGGAGAAGATATTTTAGTGGGAAAAGTCCAGAGGATTTTTGCATAACCAGGATCTGAAAGAGCTTCTGATGATCCTGTCACCACATTGCATTTTTAATGTCTGTGCTGTATTATCTGCACCCTTCCTTTCAAGGGTTGCTATCGCAGTCAGTTATCTTGGTCAGAAATCCTGCAATATTTATTTTTGGAATTAAAACTGAGGGAAGCATGATTGTGGGAACTTAGTGATTTGCTGAGATCAGTGTGAAAAAGTAAGAAAATATATCAGCAAGGAGACAAAGAGGACAAGGATTCGAAAGAGGATATGGAAAATATTAGAAAAACATGCTATTGAGCAGAAAATAAGAATTACTTTGGGGAAACAGATTTCTCTGTAGAAAGAAATCTAAAAGCTGAGGGTTGATAGGAAAGACAACATGAATGGCTACTAGTAAAAGAGAAAACTAATATTTGGGTACAGAAAGTGAACCAGTAGTTACAGAGAAGAGGGATCTATTTTAAATTAAAATTTTTTTTACTCTGAAAGGATAAAATAATAGTAGAAAATAGATTGGAAAATAAATTGGTGGGAGTTGTTTGTAAATATTAATGGCCATTGGAATGCTGCCAGAATATTTTCTGAATACTTCACTCATTTTTGTAGGATTTTTCTCTTATCTTTCTAAGAAAGTGTAAATAGGAAATCAAATGTAAAATTTGTCACAAAAGCCACACTCTTAGAGCTTTAAGATTCTTGAATAATTATAATTGTGTGTTCCTTTGAAAAAAACAACCTGTAAAACTGAAAAAATTTAGTCCACTATTAAGATACTCATGTGGCTTGTTTTGTAATTCAAATTCAAATAGAGATTCAAACAAGGAGGATACTCAACTTTCATTCAACTGTGTTAATGAAGAATCTCTTTGTGTCTCCTTTAATTAATCCACTGTTTGAATATATCTGTCACAGCCTCTGGGGGTAGAGATTCCTTATTCACTGCATACATGAAAAGAAGTATACCTACACAACAAATCAACATCGGAGTGCCAAACAGCTAGCAGCAATAAGAACATCTGCATACAAGACCTACCCTGCCAAATATTTGTATCTCATAATTTTGGATAGTCAAATTACTCTTCAGACTGCCCCAAAGTGTAATGAGTTGAAATAACAACAAAAAAAAGATACCTGCAGAAGAAACAAGAAACAAGTTGTGTGCAGTGGAACAAGTGAGCAAAGGGACAAACAAAGCATTTCTAAAGGTCATCTTGCTTTCAGCTTTCTCCTGTGTACCCCTAGAACTGCTGCTCTGTTCCCCAGAACCATGCCATTTCACTCAAAATATCCGAGAGAGGAACATAACTGAAGAACAGAAAGCTCATTTTGTTCAGTTTAATTTCAGGGGCCAGAATCAGTCAGATTCCTTGGTATTACATGAAATGACTACTTTTCATAAGGATGTAAAAATTAAAGAATGACATCAAAAAAGCCTGATTACTTCTGCTTGAGGTCTGTTGCCCATCTTTGTACAGTTCTTTGTTCATTTAAGGATTTTCCTGCTCATGTTTTGCCACTTTAGTTTCTTCAACAATATTTGGTGGATGGCTGATTTAAATAACTCTTTCAAACCGAAGAAACTGATATGCAGGGTTCCCATGTCCACTCTGGCTTGCTTCTTCAAAGAAAACTCTGAGGCAGCACTTTCTTTGACTAAAAGGGAGGCATTTATTAATTCTTCCCTGGTACTTACCTATTTCCTTGAGTTATGTCAGAAGAGAGTTCATATCACCTCCCAGCTTCAAATTAACAAAGACATTTTCTGTGTACTAAGACTGATTTCAGACTTTGGGGTTACTGCTTGCATGTGGACCTGGAAGACTGAATATTCAAAAACATGGTCAACCTTCTAAAAAATTCAAACTATTTAATAATTGAAATAAAGTTCTTCTCAACTTCAGCTACTTAAATTTTGGGTGAGAAATTAGGAAGAAATATAAGTAGTCTGAGAAGCAGTTCTTCATATTATGACATAGGAGAGGAAGACAGGATTTAACCATCATACATCCAACTCAAAATATTTTGAAGACAAGAATCCAAGGTTTCAGAATAAGCTGTGAAGGACTTCACCTTGGCAGAAGAAGATGTGGTTACTAACAGAAGATGACTGTCTATTTTTTACTGTCTTATCAAACCTTTTCTACTTTCACATTGCTGTGAGTTTCCTTCCCTCCTAATTTTTTTTGTGCAGCTCTTCCCTCCTATATCTCTGCTGATAGCAGTCATCTTCTTTCCCTGCAGAACCACTGGGCTTATGTGTAAAGGTGTAGGACTTTTTTATTTTTTGTTTAGTTAAGGTTTTGTAAAAATCCATGCTTGTGTGCCTATACAACTCTAATAGTGTTGAAGTACAGTTGTTTCCCATTGAATTTGTTACATCTTGCTTTATAGCTGGGCCTCTCCTCTGCATCTTTTTCTCTTTTTTTTCTCCCTTCCACCTGTCTGGACTGGTGGCCAGCAGCACTGAACTATGGTTGAAATATGTCCTGGATTGTCAGTGCTGCTCATGCAATTTCCTTGATTATTACTTATCTCCACCAGGTGATGAGTAATAATAATAATGAGTAACCTGGCAGACAGCACCAGCTAGAAGAGATCTGCTCAGTGATCAGGTTCTAACGCAGCTCTAATGTTATGATTTTTATCATAACTTTCAGTTCTTGATGAATAACTTTCAGTTCTTGATAAAATTACTATAATAATTTTATCTCACTTTTTAAAGTAGGACAATATTAATTCTTTACCTGAATAATTTGAACTCAATTCTAAACAATGGATTAATCCTCTATTGTTTTGATTTCTTTCCAAGGCTAGAGCTATAATAAAAAATGTTTCAGGGCTTTTCTGCACTGCTTTTTTAACACTCCATGTAAAGAAGAATAAGCTAAAAGCTCTTTACAACGACATGGGATACTGTAGGATGACATCTGTGTGTCCTGCCTCAGATAAGGAATTTTTCATTTAATCACTTGTGATTATGTTTTTCCAGGTTATGTTTCAATTCGGACAGACTTTGAACACTTTTTATTGTATCCTCTCTCAGATAAATTCCTGGCGCCAGAGAGGATTTCAGGACTTTGCCTTACAATTGATTTTTTATGCAAATAAAATGAGGATGTGTGCAAGTGTATCAATTTGCTATGCTGACCGAATTGGAAAAATTCCAACCAGCTATTCACTGCACTGAGTGTTGGACTTACTGTTGTAGATTGAAGCTTCTATCCCAGCTAAAAAAAGATGATAATTTCCTACACAGAAGGACACATACTTCTCAAAATGTGATTGCGTTTATTGTACTAGTTTTGATCTATATAAAAAGGGCTTCTGGGATTACTTGGATTTTGTTTGGTATAGTTTAGCATAGAAATTGCAACTTAAACACCCCAGATAAAAATTTTAATTTCAGCAATTGCCCAGAGTTCTTGCTGAAGTAAAAGAGCACCCCGCTTCTCTTTACCAATCACACCTGAACACAGAGCAGACTCTTCAACCATAGGTTATATAACTGAGCTTTCAGCTTTCTCCAAACATTAATAAAGTACACAGAACAGCAAAACGATCTTATTAAGTCAGTTTTCATTCCTATCTGCTCAGCTTCACTTACTACAGTGGTTTCTTCACAGCAGCTATCAGGAAGTCAATCACTGGAAGCAGGTGTGCTGAAGTGGGAGTGAAGGAAAGAAGGTCAGGATCTGCAGTCATCAGTCAGAGCTGTCAGTTCAGCCCAACTTTTCTGTTTAAATGAAGGCACGACTTGGGATAAGAGGAGAAATTCCACGCAATGTGGAAACCTTGGAGCATAGTAAGACATTTAATACCATTGAGCAGTTCAGATAAGCCTTATTTTAATTAAACAAACACAATAGGAAGCCTGAAAAAAGTGATGATGACTGTGGCATGTCAGATACTCCTGGAAGCTCTCATGATATGGCAAAATTAATATCTCCAAATCCTGTTCATTGCCTTGTCCCTTAGCAAAAAAGCAGTATTTACAATGAAAACATACATGAATCTATCACATATGAATGCAACCTCACCTTTTCAAGAAGCTGCAGTCCATTGTATTCTCATAAAAAAAATAGTATGAACTGCCTTGTGTTAACACATCTATGAATACTCTTGCTTAATAAAGTATAATTAAATACTTCTTGAAAGCAGTTTTATTGCTATTAGAAGGGCTAATATACTACTACACTGAAGGTGATCGACTGCAACTACTGGATTTATAGGTTTGTTTTTCCATCAAGCCTTCAGTTGCTGTTGAATTATGCTTTTTTAAAAGGCAAATGTTAAAACACCTTTATGGAATGAAGTAATTACTGATTTAGGCAGCATTGTAAGTGACAGCATTTGTAATTGCTAGATGGATGATGAGACACCAGAAATAGCAATGCATGAAACAAAGCATTGAGAAATCCTCTCTTGGACTTGCTCTCATCTTAATGACACAGACAAGGTCAGGCCTGTCAGATTCATGATTAAGGGTTGTCTTCCTTGTTTTGTTCACATACTTTTCTGTGCACAGAAACCCAGTGACACTGGGGAATCACTACAGAACATTATTCTTGTAAGCAATGGGGGTTTTTCTGCACTTAATTCACTTACTCTTATTCAGATTCTTTTAAAAGAATAACTGGTTCCTTAGATGCTACTGATACAGCTGCATATTCCAGAACATTTCCTTACTTTTTCACTTAGATCATTGCCTGAAAATCAGTACAGGGTTAGAAGAATCAGAAATGTTAATCCGTCAAAACAGTGCTGTTTACAGAACATTTATTATAACAATTTCCTGCATTTGTGTATTTAGAAACTGTAGGAAACGGAGTTTGTTTTTGAGGATGTTCAGAGGTGGTGTCCAAACGTATTCTGAGTTAAAAAAAAGAGTTGAAACACAGAATCCCCCACTGAAATGTAACAGATCATTAACAAAACCAAAGGAGGAAATCTGCCTCTCCAGGCACTTTTTGGAAGTCTGTAATAATGTATTTTAAGTAAAAATATATGCCTTATTTGAAAACTGCTAAGACAGCACTGACTCTTGTAATTTCCTTTTCATTTCTTTGCAAAAAAGCTGTAAAGATAGGATTCCTTTCTGAGTATAGTTCTTAAATTATTACCAATGTGCTAGAATAAAAGATAAAATCTCTCTTAAAAATATCATTTGCTCTCAAGAATTCTGTAATAATAATGTATTCCCATATTTAAAATGCAGCCACTAGAATTCCCCCAAAACAACAATAAACTTTTCCAAAAATTGGAAATTTTCAACACACACAAGCCCACCACAGCCCTCAGGAATAATAAATTAACCTTGCTAGAATTAAGAGATTGGATTAATTGCAATTTTTTTTCTCCAGTTTTTTGCTATAGTGAGAAAATTTTCCTCAGAAATGAAAGCTGAGGTGGTCATACTGAAGCTTGACTCTACAATTAACAATTAAAAAAACACTGTAAGCTCCACAGGGAAATGATAAGCCTGTTGGGTAATGCTGATTTCATAAGAGTCAAAGCTACCTGAAGTGTTCCTGATGTTTTATAATTTCATGTGTCCACAATTTTTTTTTTATTTTCCTTCCTATATTTGGATTACATGGCAAAGTTTTGGTAGGCAGGGGGGTGAAGTCTGCAAGTGTAGCTTCTCTGATAAACTGCCAGCTGTCCCCATGTCTGACACAGCCAGCTGCAGCTGACTCCAAGAGGGACCTGTCACTGTCCAAGGCCAAGCCCATCAGTGACGGTGCTATCATATTTAAAAAAGGGTAAAAAAAAATCTGTGCAACAGCTGGGAGGGATGGTAGTGAGAATATGTGAGAGAATAACTCTGCAGACACTGAGGTCAGTGCAGAAGAAGGGTGAGCAGGCACTCCAAATGCCAGAGAAGAGATTTGCCTGCAGCCTGTGATGAAGACCATGGTGAGGTAGGCTGTCCTTCACGCTGGAGAAGTTCATGGAGGACTGTCTTCCACGGGAGGGATCCCATGCTGGAGCAGGGGAAGAGTGTGAGGAGTCCTCCCCTTGTGGAGGAAGGAGTTGGAGAGACAGCGCGTGGTGAACTGACGAAAGCCCCCATTCCATCCCCTGTGCCACTGAGGAGGAGGAGGCAGAAGAGTTTGGAGTGAAGTAGAGGCCAGAAGGAAGGTATGTGTAGGAAATGGGTTTTAGATTTGTTTTTGTTTCTCATTATCCTACTCTGTTTAATTGGCAATAAATTAAATTAATTTCCCTAAGATGAGTCTATTTTGCCTGTGACAACTGGCAAAATAACTGGTGAATGATCTTTCCCTGCCCTTATCTCAAACCATGAGCTTTTCAATGTATATTTTCCCCTGTCCAGTTAAGGAGGGGAGTGATAGAGCAACTTGGTGGGCACCCAGTGTACAGCCAGAGCCAACCTACCACACTTAGGTCTAGGTTTTTTTTCTTAGTTATTTTTAGCATCTCTTTTGAATCTTTACTTTTCTCCTACTTTCACTCCACAGCATACTCATGTGCGAGAGTTGTTAGTCAATTTGCTGTCAAGTCCCTTGAGGCTGTTCAGATACTTCTTCTTAAGTCTTGTTCTCCATTATTAACATCAGAGTTTCCTTTGCCCTTTTACATACTCCTTGGATTTAAAAATTGCCTCCCAGCTTTCCTACAATTAGGTATTGTTTATACGTGTCTGGAACAGAATGATTAAAAGCGAAAAGAGAAGCCAAGTATCTTTGGGCTACTGGCCTCTGAGTAGTCACTCTTGGCACTCATTTAAGTACGACTTGTGCAATGTCAAGATCTGTCTCAGTCCCAATATGTTTCTTCCTCTTGTGTTCTTACTTCCTGGCATAGCTGCTATTCTTCCCACAATTACTGCCAGAGCCATTAGAGACCCAAAGTGCATCTGTGCTTCCAAGTCCTCACAAAGTGCAAGAAGCATTCTTGTGACATTTTGTTCAGTATCTTCCTAACTTAACAGCGATCAGTTTTTGTTAAAACTGCTCAGTAGGGCAGGAGGTCCTTGAGCACAAGATACATTTTCAGTCTTCACACTAGATTCTGCATTCTGATCTTGATAATTATACAAGTATCAGTTGATTCTGAACAAAAGATTTTAATTAGGATCACTTCACTTATTAGACTGTGTATCGCATAAAAGTTCAATTATCAGTTTAAGTTCAAATATTTTGAAATAAAAGAATGTTTATTCAAGATATAAATAGATCAAATTCATACCACTGCTCAATTCACAGGGGAACATTGCCTCAAGGAAGCAAGAGCAGCCCAGGTATTTGTGCACTTTAATAAAAGGATCCTTTATTTCAGAAGTGTAACAACCAGACTGGTGAAGCTGACAGCTTGTATATAAAACTTTAAGAGATAAGACTTTTAAACAGTAAATTCATGTATTAAGGTATTAATGTTAATAGTATCCTCTGATGATAGAGCTGTGGCCTGATTTTTAAGGTCTCCCAGGCAGATGTTCCAAGGAAGCTGTGCTGAAGAACACTTGGGCTAAACTGGAAGTCAACACTTGTTCAAGAGACATAAGGCATATTCCGTCTTACATTTTCATCAGGTGTTTTACAGACACAGCACTTTTTTTGGAAAATACAAGTGAGAGGCCAAAAAAATGAAAGCTAATTAAAGTTTTCTGAAAAACAAATCTTAAGAATCTTTGCAATAGGAGAGGAGCTATGCACTGTAAGTGTTCTGCTTGGAACAATCCAGTTGACTCTGGTGTACAAAATTCTGAGTTATGTGGCTAAAAAACAGACAGAAAGTCTTCCTACTTATGTTTTAAGAGATAGCAGAGAACTATCCACCTGAGCAATCTAGATCTGAGGGGTTTGGGGTTTTGTTTGTTTTGGTTTTTTTAATGACTAAAGCAATTGCTACTTGGCAAGATTGAAATAATCTAAAACAACTTTATTTTTCACTGTGTAAATAGTGTATAAACAAACACAACACTCTCATTATTTAAGTAACCAGCAATTTTTTATTTTAAAAGGTTTTTGGCAAAGCTAGTTTCTCTGTTTTGAGGAACATGGAAATTTCAATTGAAAAGTATCTAGTTTTTCAAAGGACAAATAGCAGTCTTCTTAAATCAGCAATATAAATTTTCAAGGCATCCCGTACAATTTGTGACTTCTGAGAATAACAATTTTAGGATTTATGTACATTAGCATATTGCAGTGTTTGTTTTTCAGAAATAAAGCAGAAATATTGTTTTCAGACATGCTGAGACTAAAAAAAATGCATGGAAATAAACAGGCTTAATCTCTGAAAATTTAAATAAAACTATGGAGGTTCTGCTTTACCACTGCCATAGATTTATATAACTTCATTACTTCAGTAATGTAAATACCTTTGGATTCCTGTGACCTATCACTTGGTCTGGCTTCTACATCTAAATGGCTCTGAATATATTCAGACTTAGTCAGAGAAAGGGACAACTTCTGTCACTAATTCCAGGCATGCAGGCAGCAGGCCTATGCAACAGGATGAGTTAAAAATCCTCCCCTGACGTTTAGTTTGCACCACAGGAGTTTCCAGTCTCACCACCTCGACTTGGCACCGGCTTCCCCCAGGCTCTGCGGGGACTCTCTGTGAACGCTCAATTACCCGAGTAAATCTGGGAGGGACGGGCTGTCTTTACACAAGGAACTACACCACTTGTAGTTTCTAAACTCAGAATAACTTCTAACTTTTAAACAAATATAGAAAGCAGTAACAGTGTATAAATTTCTTTTTACATTTTTATTCACGGTTTTGTTAGGGTCTTTGTTGACAAAAAAGCAGGTAGAACACTACTCTCAAGGGTTCTAATCTTGCTAAACTCTATAAAAGTCTATTTGTCATGTCAGAGACTGACCCACCTAACTTTTCATGAACTATTTTGATTTTTCCCTTAGAAAAATAGTCTTGCTATCCCACTGTTTTACCTGAAGTATCAATTACTCATGTAATGTAGAGCATAATTCTGTTGTAGTTTCTGAAAAGGATTGTGACATACCCCAATATATCCCATATATTTTTTCATTTTTATTAGAGATATGTTATGACAAACATAAATGTCAAATATTTGTTATTGTAATATTTCTTCATTAATAACACTCAGCATTGCATGGTCTGTCTAGGTTAGCATGCTCCTTGCTAAACTTTAATAGTCAACTAATTTTTATCTTAGTCATTAATTGATTTTGAGTCATAAATGTTTAATTCATGTGATGGCTCCATTATTAAACCACTTGGCACAGACCACTGATTGGAGTTCCCTCTGCACTCCATGAAGCTTAGGTTTCACGCATTGAAAGCACAGAATGTTTGAAAAGTTTTAATTGTTAATCAATTGTGTATTAAATTAATTTTTACTAATTGCAGCACGGTGGAATAAAGAACATAAAAATAAATGAGACTAAAAACTTAATGAATTATGTAGAATATGACAATTTATGCTGTGATTATTTAATAAAGTGTCATATGAGATCTTTGAACTGTGATGAAATTCACCCTGAGTAAAACCCAGAGACAATGCTCATAGGCTGCTTAAATTCTCATCATTGTATGAAGTCTCACTAGCTACAGTCACTTTTTCAGGACTAAACTCTTTCCACAGCAAGTAAACCCCAATATCAAATAAGTCCGAATTTAAAAATGAGGATGAAACAAGTCAGATAAAGCTTATATTATGATTTTGTTTCTTCTCCCTTCTAAGGACTTATGAGTTCGAGTAGGAGATATTTCTGAAATCATGAAATTCCTTCAAAAGCTTTGGAATCACTGGACACATGCCCAGCGTCTAATGTGAGTTAAACATGAAGTATTGAAGTGGTATTTAGAGGAGGGATAGCCATAAAAGTGGGAATCTGCTCATGGATGAATTTGATCATAAGAAAGGGAAGATTACATAGAAATGCAGAAGCCACATCAAAAATATCCGTAGCACCCCAGAAAGCAGCTCACTTTAAGCGGTACACCCAGTGTGGCAACATGCCAAAGAAATGGGTCTGTATTCCTGCCACGTTCTTCAGGTGAGGAACCTGGATGGTATGAAAAGTATGGCTCTGCAAGGAATCACAACACTATTTCAAAGGTAGGCACGAGTCATCCCAGCCACATGCATTTCAGTGAGGCACACATGGAGTTTCCAAGGAAAAGGTAGTATTTTGTAGGGTGCTTGCACAGTGGAAAATGGCAATAGGCAAGGTTGCAAGAGGCAAAAAAAGCTCAGCTACCCACTAAGTTTCAGGACAGGTTCTTTGAAATTGAAATAAGGCACCAGCATGTATGTTCATATGTACATGCAAGCATGTACAAAGTATTTAGTTCAAAAATGGATTATTATTGACCTCAGAGAGGGGGGCCTTCACATTTTACTCGGTCAAAGGAAAGTAAAATATCCACAGGGAAATATGTCCTCACATTTACTATCCAAGAAAATGTCTTCTCACAAGCCTCACGAGTTCATGAGTCAACATATGCCTGTCATGCCAAGACTAAAATTCTTCTCATTACATGCAGATGAAGAATCAAAACACCAGGATCTGCTGGGTCTAAATGTCTCTTAATAGGTTTTTCATAAGCCCAGTGGATGGAAGCTGTCTGCCATGAAAGCTGTTGGGAAGCTGTGAAAAACCATCTCCACTGCAGTAGTTTCTGTCTCTTTTAAGGAGATCCTTACATGTTACTTGAATGTGCACACATTATTTACGCACGTGTGCATTAGAACCACAGGCACATTAAACTGTAGTCAGAGGCATTTTAGGCATCCTGACAGATACCAGCTGATAGGGTCCATGGTGTTTGTTTGACCAAGATACCAGAATGCTCCCTTGGACACACAGACTTTGGAAAACTCAGAAGGTGTAACTGCTATTAAACAGTCTCACGTGAAGAAATACAGCAGAAAAAAAGCTTCCCCCCTGCATGAATGTGCAATGCTGAAATGAGTACACAAGACTTTTAGAGGTACTGTTCTGATATGGTCAAGATTTATCCTCTGAGAAGAGGTGGGCAGACAGCCTGGCAGTGAGATTTGGGAAAAGGAGGAGAAGTCTGAGTTAGAGTTGCAGAGTGAAAAAAGGAATAGTGAGAGATAGACTGGTGAAAAACTAACTAGAAAACCACCAACAGAGCAGAGTGCAGCATGGAAGAAATGGTTGCCAGAATCTGGAGGCACTGATTATGTCTCTACAACCTTATGGCTGCTGCTACTACCCAGAAAGTCTTGGGAGTGTCCTGCTGAATCCTCTCCAACACCATTTTGAGAATCTGATAAGTGACTATTGTTACTTTTTTGCCTAAAACAGAGAAGCCTGACTATAATTATACAGAGGGTGTGTGCTTTGCCACAAATATGCCTGGGGTGTTTCATGTTGTGACGACATGTTTACAATTCTGTAATCTTTATCCTATATAATTTTAAGGACTTTTTTTTAATGCTAAACACTAATGAGTGCCCTGACTTCTCAAATCATAAGAAAGAGATGAAGGATACATCCCATTTCCTTTCTAGCTGTTGTGGATTGGAAGGAAGGGCACACCACTGGTTTTGGTGGCCCAGTAAGCCTGCTTTGCCACTGAACCTGGCTGACGATGCATTCAGAAAACTCTGAGCTGTTCCCAGCCTCATCTCAGATCCTCTCCCAGTTCTGGTACAGGTAAGAGGGGGATAAAACTTTTTCTTTCCTTCTTTTCTTTTCTTTTCTTTTCTTTTCTTTTCTTTTCTTTTCTTTTCTTTTCTTTTCTTTTCTTTTCTTTTCTTTTCTTTTCTTTTCTTTTCTTTTCTTTTCTTTTCTTTTCTTTTCTTTTCTTTTCTTTTCTTTTCTTTTCTTTTCTTTTCGCTTCTTTGCGTATGGCTGAAGCTGCTCAGTATAATTTTCTCAGAAGTGGGAGGACTTCAAAAAGACTGCTGAATGACAGCTAGGCAAAAAAGAGCTAGTGGGTAGCAATACCATGGGCTTTACTGTTCTGAGGCTTTAGGAAGGAACACAAACAAGAATACAGTATTAAAGTACCAAACTTAAATTATTATTTACAATTAGCTTTTTCAAGTAAGACTTGTCTGTGTACCAAAGAACACTGATAAAGGTGGCTTTCATTTTCAACCAGCTTTTTTGATTAACTGATGGTATGAGAAGGTGTTATACCGGAACTTCATGCAGAGGAAGAAGAGAAATAGAAGAAAGAAAAAGGTATCAAGGAAGATTGAGGAAAAATAAATGTTAATGGCAAGGAACCAGGACAGAATTGATGGAAAGCAGTATATTCTGAAAGAGTGGGAAAAAAACCTAGGGGATAATCCAAGGGGGGAGGAGACAGACTACGGGAGATGCTTGGTGGAGGAGGGACTGCTGAGATGATAGGGTGGAAGGTGAGAGACATACACAGAGCTGGAGGAGGGAGGAGATTCTTGAAGAAGGAATCAGGGGTAAAAGGAAGCAATGTAGAAAGGAAGGCAGAAGTCTGGCAACAAGCTGGAGGCTGCAGCTGCAAAAACCACACAGGAAGCAATCAACAGGACTCCAAGAAGACTAAAGGTAGAACAACAGCGTTTACATAAAAGGATAGGTCAGAAAATATCCAGATTAATGCAAATTTCAGAAATACTTTTTTCATTCCTACCTTTTTCTTGTCACTTGATTTTCTGACTAACTTTAGAGAAGCAGAAATTTCATAGAAAGCCGGGTTAAGAGGTTTATGCCATGGAGTGCCCCTTGAGTTAGTACATGTGGCAGTTTTATAGCTCCTGTCATAATGACTCACCTCCAGGGTCTTGATAATCATCTGGGACAGTTTTTATCTTAATTATGAAAGCACTTGGCAGACAGGCTGATAACTGTTGCTATTTGCTGTAACTTTCTGGAAGGAGGTCCTCTATAGGCTATTCAAATAAGAAAAAAATACAGTGCTTAAAACTTAATAATTTAATAATTTTAGAAAAGTATCATCCCTGCTCTGATAAAGGATTTAGCAAAGATCCAAAAAGACAGGCAGAGGAGGCAGTAGCACTGCCACTTGGCTCAGATGTTCATTTAGACAACCAAGTTCTGAACAAATGCCTGTGGAAGTTGTTATGAAGAGTCCCATGAATTTGAACAGCTGTACTCACAGCTGGAATCCCTCATCCTGACCTGTCTCTGTGCTTTGTGTAAATATAATAAACCCAGATCTGAAGAGCTATCTCTAATATGACACGTATTACCTGGTTTCCAGTACTTTGTGGGGATTAACTGGGATTAGGCTGTGTTTGCAAAGAGTTACTGCAAAGAGCAAAATCAATTAAACGTGTTCTGGATTGGCAACAGGGACTGATACCTTCCCTCCAAGTGCTGGGCTACTGCAGAGGCTAAAGGGATCAGAGGCAAGGGCTGGTCCTGAAAGGATTTCTTAGACCTGGTCTTTCTTGTAAAGTGTAAATGTGAAAGGGTATTATCTTGGGCTCAGAGGTTTCATAATTCCTTATCACTTGAGACAGTTTAGCTACAGGGGAGTTTAAAAGGTCTGTGCAGCTTTCTGTTTCTCTTTGTGGCTGATACAAGATCAACTGTCTGGGGTGGCCCAGGGCAGCAGGGTTGCTTAGCAGCAACTCTAATTTTCTGTAAATAAGGAGGTAAGTTTGCAGGCTCTTCTGCACCTCTGCAGCTCCTCGTGGCGAGAGTTGTGAGAGCAACTGTCGCTCCATATAGGTATGTGACCCTGCTCCTGTGCTAGGGGCAGGATCTGAGCCCACAGCTGGATACTGTATACATTTCTTGTAAGTGTATTACTGCATCCTATAACTTGCAAAATGCTCCTAACTTCTAGTTATTGAAAGCAAAGAGAGATGTCATTCAGCCTCTATCTCTTGACTGTTTATAAATCCAAGAAAAGTGCATTCACTAAAATTTATAAAGACTATGTATACTGGTAATCAAATTATTTCACTTGCATATCTTGATAATGTATATATTGCTAATATTTCACTGTAATTGCAATTAAAAATAAGTATATTGAAACTTTAACTGCAACGAATGTATTAATAATTTGCCTGTTAATCATTATCTTCTATATAAAAGCCTATTATATAAGCAACTACATACATATGTTATAAAAATATAAGCAGACATCAAGTTTATGGCTGTATACATTTAATAACTGTGATATAAAAGAACATAAGAAAGGTGCTGTATTAATTATTAATTGTGGGAATTATATAATTATTAATTAGAGGAAAAAGCATATATGTGCATTTCTGTGTAGTTTTAAAATTATAATTTATGTGCAATAAATATGCTGATGTAACATAAATTAATGTTTATATGGAAGTCCTGAGATCAACCCAATGAATGCAGCATAATCATATGCTATTTTAGTGATTTATTTTCTTGACCATTGACACAATAGCTATATTTATTCAGTGATTTTTTTTTTTAAATTGGCAAAAATATCCTACTCATAAAAAATGTGTCTGTAGTTGTTTACTTTTGGGGGTTTTTTTCTGTCCTCAAGTGAGACTTCAAAAGCATTTATATAATTGGCACAACCAGGAACATGATCAGAAATACAAAGGGTTTGGGTTAAATTACTGTATTTTGGAACTACTGTTTTATTTTTTTTCTGTAACTGATAGTTATATGCATATTTCTGTAACATTTTTTCCATCTGAAAGAATAATGCCATATCTTAGGATCAAAAATTACATGATCTGAGAAGTTCAGGGCATCTATTAGTTCCCTCATTCACTTACTGCTAGTGCACAGAAATCATTGCTAGTACTTTTTCTACTGTTCTGTTCTTCATAGGTGTTAATATTTCTCAATACATGGTGATATTACATAATTTTTCATAATCTCTTTAGATCTTCAGCTGCAGGTAAGGTATCTCCTGTGGCAAGGCTAATTTTATTTTCCAGTGTTGGGGTTTTGGTTTTTTGTCTGTGTGTGAATTATGTTTGATTCTTTTATTGTGGTAATTAAGTATCTTCTCAAGAAAAACATGAAAAAAGGAAAAAAATATCCTTTTTTATCACAAAATGTTTTTCTCTATTCCAGCCACCAATTCTTATTCCCAAAGTGGGGTTGGCAGCTGCCCACAGACATAGGGTAGCTTCAGGAAAGCTTTCTTCTTGTTCTGGCCTGATGAGGAGCAGGGCTTTTCCTAGCAGTAGGCTGATGGTTTGGCTTTGGTGTTTGAGGCTGGACTGAAGCCCCAGGGAAGATCTGTATGTTGTTCAGACCTAGGACATACCTCCAGGTCTGGAACATGTAAACTGAAAGATAAGAGTGTCAGTCATTTGACAGGTCTTCAATACTTGAGAAGTCACCAAGAAGTTGACCTTAAACTTAGGTCTTCACAGCTGGAAAAATCCCCTGTACATATGTTGTTCTTAATTATTACAGAAATAAAATTACAGTGTAGCTAGTAGGCAGAAAACTAACGTAAGGACTACCCAGTCATTTTTCAAAAACCACTGACATTGGCTAGGATGATTCATTATGGTGACTATTTCTCAACCAGATATTGCACTAGTGAAAGCTTTTAGAATTACTACATTATTCTGTGACTTCTGATCTAAGGAGAAGAGTTTGGCAAGATGTGGAACATATCCAAGTAGGGACAAGATTTATTAAATTTCTCCTGACTTTCAGAAGATGTTTGCTTTAACATTTTTGTCTCCTACCATTGGAGCCTCTCTGTGCCTTCCTTGTGATGTCTAAGACAAATTTTTTGTCAACAGCATTGCCTTACCAAATTTCAGGGCCTGACCCACTTCAAATGTCGTAGACCCAGGGGAGTAACAAAGACTGGGAGGAAGAGTCTGCTACTGCAGGACACCCAAGATAAGAAGAAATTAAGAAAGCCAGCTTGACAATAATAGAATTGTAAAAACTGATGACCACCAGGCCATCTAAGATAGGAAGCCAGCTCAGCACAACTCAGAAATAGTCAAATACTAAACACTGAATGTATTAGATAAGCAGAACATATTAAAAGAGTCATTATCTCTTCTACTCGGTGTGATAGCTTTGTGGATTCACCACCCAACACTCATCTTTGTGCAAATATGAAATAACAAAGCCCTTGGCTCTGTGTGCGATTGGCTCACTGCATACTGGGTGATGAATCCCAGCTTTTGGGACAATCACTTCTCTTTTCAGTGAGAAATGTCTCTAGTATCAAAAGGGCAACCCAGCCCTTTCAGTAAGAGGTTTTCATAGCTCTTCACTGTTCCAGACTTACATGAAGCCTATGTTACAATATTACAGTTTTTGTACTGGATTATATTGTATTAAGTTCCTTCCTATCTATATTCTGAGTTACTCTGACATGAACCCACAGGAGTGGAAGAATCAGTCTGCTCTATTCCTGCTGCTCTTGGGCTTTCTTCACCTAATCCCCCTGCTAAAATCACTTGGAAACAAATTTTAAAAGTGATTTTGAGGACTGAGAAAGGCAGCAGTTTATGCATGCCACAATCAGTGAAGAAGAGCTCAGAAACAATATTTCCAGGGGAAAAAATCTGAAGCAACTGCTGGGTTTTCTATCACACATTTTCCCCTTAAAGAACCTCGTTACGGTTTGACGGAGGAACTCATCAGTGACAGGAGCCAAATATATCACACTGTTTCCACTGTGCTGCTGCCGAGTTCGCTTGAGCCACTGGTATTTTAGGATGTTTTTCCATACTGTCAGAACACACTGAGAACCACAAGGGACAGCACCTTAGGTCCTAACACTTAACAGAGCTGGGAAAGCTACAGCTGCGAGTCTCTAGTGGGTAATGAAGGAGTTACACAGCAGTTTGGAAAGAGTCTTCCAAGCTCATGTGAAGAGAAATAAGGTATTAATGCATGTTGGGGAGGGTTTTTTTTTCAGGAGGTTGAAAAATGCTTGATATGAATAGTTGCATTATGACTCAGAGCATGCACTGGCAAGCCTTGAAGGCCAATACACCTGCAGTAAAATCTATGATGTGAACTGGGCAAAAAAATGCTATACCATGTCTGCAATCTTTGTCCAAACTTTCCATTAATGCCAGGTGGTAAATATTTTGAAGTTTTCTTCTTGAATTTTCTATTTGTTTCATAACCTGTTTGCATTTACCAGAACCCTGTATAGCCGTTTAGGTACTGTCAGTACGGTGCTCTGATGTGGAGAGGAAATAAAAGACGTCTTTGGGGAGTTTGAGTGGAATTGTTCTAACATTAACCTTCTAATCATTAGATGTCTAACTGAAGTCCATTGTTTAGATGTTTTGCAGTTAAAGGGGAGACATCAGTACCTCTAAAAGATATCCACTCCCTGGAATTGTTAAAAAATAAGTTACTGTAGCACTTTGTGATATGGTTTAGTAAACATGGTGGTACTTGATCAAAGGTTGGACTTGATGATCTTGGAGGTCTTTTCCAACCCTAATAATTGTGTGATTCTATATATTCTTGCCTAAGATAAGATTTAAATTACTTGGGATGAGTTGTGTTCATTCATCTCTAGGGAGAGGAAAGGAAACCAATTTGTCTCCCTTGGGCCAGGTGCCTGCTTTTAGTTGGATAAGTTACTGGTAACAAATACTTGTAATTAACTTTAAAAAGGAAAAAAAAAGAACCCATGCCTTTCTTTTATTTTAGAGCCTTACAGATAAGATAATAAAAGGAAAAACTGAAACAACTAAAGTATCTTTGTGCTTCCTTCTTTTTATGTGAGGTGCCTGACCTATAAAACTCTGTTCTATCCTGTGTCTTCTGGAAGATAAGGTGGTACAAAATAGTACTCACTGTGAGAATAGATGAGACAGAAATAGTGAACATGAAATTCAGGAGCAATATTTGTTCTGTATTATTATTTTGTAATTTGTGTGTTATATATTCATGTTCTTTATGTGCAATATCTGAAGATAGGCCATGTTCACTCTAGGAGAGCCTCTTGTGCAGTGGAATTGAAGTAAAGTTGAAGCTGGTCTGAGTGGATGGCTCATATGCTGCTTCTCATGTATTATGTGATATACAGAAGGTTTTAATTTCCTTAGGAACTCAAATTAACTTCCAGGAAAACAAAATTTCTCTCCCTATAAAGTAATACCTCATAGTACCCTCCAGTACACCAGAGAGGCAGAAGTCTCACCCAGCTGGTGGCATATTGCACATTTTCTTTTCCTTCTCTAGATGATTCATCTTCATCATTCTCCTCCTCAGTAGAACTAAGTGCACATGGGTGAACATGAGTGTGTTGAATCAGAAAGCGCTTACTGTGGACAGAAGCCACGGGTTCTTTTTTTTTTCTGTATGTGTATGGTTTGTTTTTTTTTTGAGGGGGCCAGGTTTAATGATTTAATCTTTCACTACTGAGCAAGGTACAACCCTTCCTGTGTGACTTTTCCACTTCCTGTCAAGAAGGCAGAGGGCCACTACGTGGAGACAACAGGATTTTCAGTAGAGACAATAGAAGCCACATATGATGATGCTAATAGTATAACCTGGATAAACAATAAATTTGTGCTTTTATTTATCGTGGAAAGAGGTAAACAAAATTCCTCCCACCTTTGTCTCAAAACCAGGGAGAGTACCCGAAAGCTTCTAGAAAATCATGTTTGGATGCTGAAAATATATACCTCATCTTTTGGCCCAGGGGTTGGCACTTTACCTAACAACTAGAAAGTAGATTTTTGTTGAGGGTTTTTTAACCAATGTCCTTAAAAGTCAATGTCCTTAAAAAGTTCAGAGGGTGCAAAACACAGACAGGACTTTCCTGGAGATTTCTAATTTGCTTCCTAATGTCATCTAATATATGCTAACACCTCCACATCTGAAAAAGAATTAATGTGAACTAATTGTTAATTAATGTTAAGTTTTTATAAGCTTCATGATAGGCAGTTGAAGAAAAATTCTGAGTGTAATAACTGTGGAAACACAGGAATATAAACTTATGCTGTGCTATACTGTACAGCAAAGAATTCCCACAGGAATGTTGGAATGTTTATGTAACCATGTTGAAAATTCAAATTATATGTACCATAAAGGTATGTCATACTCTGATGGAATGGATCTTAATATTAAAAAAAAAAAAAAAAAAGGAAAGGGAGACATAACCTATTTAGGAATCTCAGGACCTATAGGAAAGCACCCCAAAGAAAATGTTTTCCAAAAGGCCTCGCTATGAGATATCTATAAAAACCATGAATAACACTCATTTCTTCAACGTTTTCTTATCAGTAGTATGTTTACTCCAGAAAATGTATGTGGACTTTATTTGGAAATAACAACAGCATTTCTCTTTTTCTGCTTCCTGAAGTTTTCTGTGTCTTCATGAAGCATGTGAGTGTCATTTACCCTATTTCTCCTTTTTGACAACTTTTCCTTGTGGGTCTGTTGTTGCACCACTGGGGACTCTGATGAAGCACACAGTTGTTTGTTTTGTGTGTCCTTCCTCTGTTGCTGTGTGTTTCTGCTTTCGCCTCTACAACCTCTGAACTCTGATATGAAGCCAGAGAAGGCAGGACCATTAAATACTTATGATTTGTTTTAGTTTGTTTTTAAGAAACAGAAATGACTGACATCCCAAGGTTCACAGCTTCTCTCTCAGCTTCCTGTCCTTTTAGCTGGTTTCTGCAGCTGGCCCAGGCAGTCCTCGTTTCACTGCCAGGCACTGCTTCTAGAAGAGATTTTGCTTATACAGGATGATAGTAGGATATTGTAAGTCATAACATTAGGTGATACAACTCAGCATGTATGCTTTGAAAACTGAACATCATTAGCAGATCCCAACAAAAAACCCAGTAGAAATTTTCCTCATGAAGGGTGCACACTGACTCCCACACACTGCAGACCAACAAAATGAGCATGGTAGGGAACACCTCTGCAGGCAGCAGTGAAGGAGGATCCCAAACAAGAGCATCCTAAGGAGACATTATAGGAGGACATGTCCAATAGAAAGAATTAATGATAATATTTATACAAGTTGTTCATGCCAAGCACAATGTGGAGGACTGCTTAACTTTCAGCAGTTAAACATCCCTCTTTAGCTAGAAAATAGAGGAAAACAAATTTTCTGCACTTTTCAAGGATGAGAAGCTGGAGTTATTCAGGGTCACAAATGCTCTGTCAGCAAGCCTTGTACTGAAAACTGCCAAAAAGATTGTTTTCAAAAGGCCAGGCTCACTTTCAGTCTTGCCTTCACTACTAGGAGAAAAAAACCTCAAATTCATTAATTTTCATCCACCTTAGATCTACTTAGCAGAAATAGATTAGAAAAAGGAAGATTCTTCCACAAAAGCTAAACTTCCAAATAGAGCAAGGTAAAAGAACAGCAGTCAGTTAAAACACACAGAAAATACTAAACCAGTGTAGTGAATACTTTAAAACGATCCATTCATTGAATTCACCTGAGATAAAGAGGTATTTATAAGATATTTCTGCAAAAGCTTGCCAAACTGTTTATTGTGTAGTAGTAGACACTGTGATGGAGTTGGTTGACAGAGATGTCAGTGTAAAAATAAATTATTTTTAGATACATTCAGAAAAAGAAGCTTCTGGGATGATGTTCATTGAAATTCCAGTAAATAAGAAGAGCCCTAGCACTCTGCAAGGAAAGGTTGTAATCTGATACCTGAAAAAAATCCCTTTGAAAAATATTCTGAAATTTTCTATTTTTTACTACTTGAAAATACACTATCATGATGTGTAAAATGCAGACTTGCAGATATGAAAGAAGAAGTGACCAGTAACCAAATAAGTAAGTTACTCTTTTGTCTCCTTGACCTTTGACTCACTTGGATCAAAATTTGATAAAGATTGCAGTTGCTAAGTATATTACCATGAGATGTAGGTAGTGGCTTTTAGTCAGGCTGTAAAAATAACCCCCTCCACCAGCAGCAGTACAACTTTACTTTTTCTTCTGGCAAAAAGATAAAGAGGGAACTGACGTCTCATGGAATAGAAACACTCCCTCCCATATAAACCCTCCCTCACAGTTCACAGCCTATGTGCTTGGTGGGGAGATTTAGCTGCTTGTCTGCTGGTAACTTGATGCAAGTCATGCACTAAGTACTTGTATGTTCAGCTGAAAAATCAGTTGCCCTTATTCAAGGTGAGTCATATGATACAACATTTAAAATCAGAGGGTTTTCCTCAGGAATACTTATAAGATCAATTGGGTGGAAGCTTTTGAAAATATTTATTTTTAATGCAAAATAAAATGGAAGGATTTTGCAAAGCTGCTTGCGAGAAAAAGTAACATTTTACATGGATTAGTGAAATGCTTTGTTACTATGATAACAGTGGTCTTTTATGTTCAGTATTGCTGGCTTTCCCAATTGCATTCTGTCTTTTGATGTTTAACATTCCTGAAAATACAGTTCTGGAGTCATGTGAATTTATAAGAAATGCATTTTTAAAAGTAATTTTTCTAGCATTTACTATTGCAGTTGAAAAGCTTGGAACTGTAAAAGAACATCAAATATATAATGAAATTATTTGTATTTTATAAGGACTTGCTTTAAGATGACATGGACAGAAGTCTAAGTTAAGTAGTGAAGAAAGAATTTAAAAATATTTTGCATCTCTCCTCCTATAGAGTTGCTTATAAATCACCTTTCAAAGATTTGAATGGACCCTTTTTTTTGCTATTAATTAATATTCTGTTAAGGATCTTTGAAACAATATTAAAAAGTACATACCCAACACTCTAGAATGGGATGAATAATCTTATTGATCCTGTAGTCAAATCTAAGTTTAAATGATACTATAGCCTCATAGACCGTATCTAATGTTGTTATGGTACTTTCTATTCTGCTTAAGGTATATAATTTTCACTTGAAAATAAATTCTCAGAAAGTGGGAAATTACTACCTTAATCTTCATATTTTAAGTTCAGTTCTGATAGATGAGAATAGCATGTTGACTTCTATGTGAAATTGAGTGTTATGGTGTGAGTGCTCTTCATTGCAGTTGTGTAATGGATAATTTGAATTGCATAAATTGGGATGTCTAGACTGCTATTACACTATGTTTGGTGGGAGAAGGGTGAATATTTTTCAATTTGCAGAAGCTTGGAATAGACACAAGTTGTTAGCAGTCACTTGTTTTTTAGCTGTTTGTTGCTAGTGCTCATGAGAGATGACTAGTCTGCCTAAAACAAAGTGAAATCATTGGAAAGACTTGTAGAAAGTTAGATGGAAATGTATTTTGGTGGAAAATGTGTTGCTGTTGAATTTCAAAAACTTCAGTATGTAAGTCAAGGAAAAAAGTCTGATGATATCTAAAAGCCCCCCTGAAACACTTCTGAAAGAACTAATTTCCATTTTAAATTTTAAAATGTGTGTTTCCACATTGGAAAAAAATCTGCTGATATTGGGGGAAAAATCAAGTGGAGATAGGCACTTTTCAGAATTTGCTGTATTTGACTGTATCTACTTTTCCTTAGATTTGCTACAATGTGTAACAGCAATCAGATTTTCAAGTCCCCACACCACCTACCCAATTAGTTGCCTTTTACTGTTCTGTCTTTGACAAACTAAAGGTCCTGATCTCAGCATAGCTACAATGATATGAAATTTGGTCCTAGTGATTTTCACTTAAAAGTTCTTGAAGTCTAATAAATTTCTAACTTAAATTTGCTTTGAAATTTGTGGTTAAACACATTATGCATCCATCCACTACATCAAAAATCCTTTAATGCCTCTGCACTGAGAACCTGGTGGAATGACCTGGTGGCAGGTGGATGGACAGGCTGACTTTTATAGGAAGGATATTTTTCCGAGACTGCAAACAGTCTTTTGGTCATTCAGCTTAAAAATACCCAAGGAGAAATTCTTAACATACCAAACAATCTCAAATGTACAGAAATAGACATTGTTAAAGGCAAGGGAGCCATAACCTGCTGCTAGTGCAAGAGCAGGCAGAAGGTAGGTTTCCAATGCAGTTAAAGGGAGGTGTCTGGTGCCAGGTAAAGATGTGACATAGTTGTGAGTTTGGCATGACAAGGGGGGACACTTCATTGGCCTGCTGACCATGGTACCTAATCCGTTACAGCATGCTGTATGTCCTCTTTGTAATAAAAGGATCACATAACTGATTATGAAAATAGAACACGTATTATTCCTATAGCTGCTTTACTATTTAGAAATTCATGAAGGCCTTTTAGTTCTTTAGTCCTCATGAGCAAACTGGTTGAGTTGTTCTTCCACTTCATCTTTCTTTTTTCCTTCTCTCTGTGTTTGGCCTTGAATGTGTAGTTAACTTATAACTAATACCTACTTTAAAATTGATTTAGAGATGTTCACAACATGTTAACAAACAGAAATTGGTAAGAATACAAAGGACATGGACAGTGACATCTAAAATAGAAAAGAGCAGATTTTCTGTTAACTGGAGCAAAGCAAATAACCAACTTGCAAATTCTGTGGATGTGATTAAATCATGACCAAGAATACATTGCAAATTGGGCAACTCTTTGTCTCAATTATTAATAAACAATAAAAAATCAGAAAAAATATCATTGGGAGCTTATATTTTACCACTTCAGCACTGGTGTCATTCTGAATTTCTTTACAACCCCTTTCACTAGGGGCCAGTTTGTAAGATACATTGACACGTATTACTAGCAACTCTTACTTTCCATTGAGTAACCACAGACATTTTTCTTCTGAGACTGAATCTTGAAATTTTAGGTATTACAACTTTCAAAGATCAAGCTCTAGTCTTGCTTTAAGAACTCTGATGTTCTGTAAGGCAATTGGGATTGATTAAATTAGCTGGTGGCAAGAAAAATCCAACCATGCCTTTGTCATGAAGTTGCTGAAACAAAGTTTTATCCCTTCAGTAGAGGACCGTGGACTGATAGAGATCTGGAAAGAGGCTTCTTGTGGGTGCCTCCCTTTAGAGGCTGGCTTTCCCACCGAGGTGCTGATGGGCCTTGAGGACTTTTTACCTGGTGTAAGGCAGAAACAGCCAGGGGAGCTCATGCTGGGGGAGTGCAACTCCTGCTTTTTCCTGAAGTGGGAGCCATGGGCATGGCAGGCTGAGATAAAAGCAGAGCCATCTGTAGCCTCCTTCTTTGGCAGAGGGGGATTTAAAGATGTCTACATCAGGAAGAATGTCATATGAATAATAACAATGTCAGCTTGCCCTCATGTAACAGAGACAAAAAGAAAAAAAAAAAAAAGACTGAAAAAAACTTATCAGTCTGTTTAGGCAACTGGAATGAAGAAAGATAATCACACGTAATAAGCAGTTACCTTGCCAAAAGTACCTGCAACTTTTTTTTTTTTTTTTTGGCCAGTGCCTGGCCCCTGGCTGGCTGTTTTTGACTTGTTATCTTCCTACCTGGTTCATGTCATGTACTTTGTACTTTGGAATTTGATTTTTATTTACTTTCTCCTTATATTAGCAGCTTCTCTGAGGAAGATCAGTGACTCTGTTGGGACCAAGAAGTGAGGAAAAACCATCAAGCCTCACAGCAAGGATATTTGTACACTGTTTACCTGTACCCTAACAAAAAAGAGGAATGGGCTGTGACACAAACTGTGGGCTCCTCACAGGGGCCATCATCGGTGCTGTACTGGCTGTCTTTGGAGGAGTTCTAATACCAGTTGGAGATAATCTTATAAGCAAAGCAGTAAAAAAGGTACTTTTTTTTTTTTCCCCCAGGGCATATGGTTTGTGGTTATTGAATAGTCATTATTTCTAAGTCTTATGTTCTGATTCTGTTTCTTTCCTTTTTTTTCTTTATTAAGTTTAGTTTTTGTAATAGATGTGATCCAAACTTCCCTGGGAATATATGGAACAGCAAAATCTTTTAAAATATATTAACTATACTGCAACTTTCACTTCTTTGCTCTCTCTTGTGCTTTACATTACAAGCTAAAATATTGTGTTTCCAGTATGTAATTTAGAAGTAAGTGGGTTTTATTTTTATTATATTTATGATTGTTTCTGGTTTCTTTATATTTTCCTTTTTTTTTTGTTTTGATTTTTTTTTCATACTTTGGTATTCACTCCATGCGCTTATATTTATCTACTGCAAATAATCTAAACAGTCTTCTGCAGCAGAATCTAATCCTACACTTCATGTATTCAGCTCACATTCTGTGATTGTATGATCCAAGTCAATGTTCTCCACATGACTGGATGATCTAATAAAACACATCTCCCCGTTTTGAGTGTGAAGATTAACTGCAGTAGAACATTTTAGACCTGGCAGACACAGTTTTTTTTACTGCTTTTTAGATTATTTTCTGTCCCTAGAATCTAGATTTTTCTGTAAAGAAAACAGAAAAAAATTAACTTGTTAGATCTTTGGTGAAGAGGGTACAAAGCCCTGGAGTGTCAACTGTGGTGACACAAAGTCTCCTCAGGGTCACTGCAGCTGAGGTTGGTTCTCTGACAGTTACAAATCTGAAAATCTTAACATCTTTGGCTATTGCTTAGTCCTGCTGTTGATCTGCTGTGGTGCTGAAGACCATGGGCATCTTGGAAACACTTATCCAAAGGCTCTTCTGGAAGAGTAGCCTTAGCTCAATAGCTGTTGAAGTCAGTTGAGAAGGTGAACTGTCAGGAAATGTTGAACTGTATGTTGAGGCCCTGCCTAGATTATAGCATCACTTTTTTAAAAAATTGAAAAAAATGGCTTCTATATAACATCTTAATTTTTTCAGGTAACCCAATGAAAACCAACCTGTAGAGGAATTTTCCAATTGTCATTGTATTTTTCAAGAATTTATAAGGTTTATAGAGAATAAAAAAAAAATCTCACTAGATAATGTCTCAACTACCTTGCAACATTTTACAAAAAAACTCACACTCTCTATATTTGCAAACAATTGTAATTGTTTGCCATACTGAGGAAATGACAGGCTTTCTAGAAAGCACATAAATTTAAAAATGTGTATCTCCTTATATCAAATAGTTTACTTGTTTTTACAAGTATTGTCTCATACCATTAAGTATTTTGAAAGCAAATTACAAATACTGGCAGTGTTATGTGTTCATCCATTTACTAGCAATAATGAACCAGTTATACAGCATGGTTTGCAAATGTCTGCGTATTCAATTATACCTGCATGAGTCCGTAGTGGTAAAGCATTAGAGGGAGTAATTTTCCCCTCAACCACTTCTTAATTTTCTGCATTGTGATCATGTTTCAGATGCTTGTACCTATTTCAAGGCAGCTTGTTTGATGTATATACTAAAAAAAAGAATTGTACCAGTAATCGCATAAAACATAAAAGAGTAAATTTGTAGAGGCTTTATTTACTTAAGTAAATGGGTATGTTTTTCCTAAGCACAAGTCATACCAGACTATTGTCTTTCTGTTTAGCATGCTGACTTTTCAGTGACCCCACAAGACTCTTGAGACAATTCCTTTTCAGACTAGATGTTCCCAGGTACAACAGCTGAAATATGTAATCAGTTAAGCAGATGCTCCAGAGGAACTTGTATTTAGCTAATTCTGATTTTGCTGTGTTGATGAAAGTTCTGTTAAGAAAAACAAATTTGATATTCATTGCAGTTATATTTAAGATAAATATAGAGCTGACTGCAAAGGAAACAGGTCTTCCAAGCAGAAAGTGCTCAAAGTACATTTTTTTTCTGAAATATTTCACTTTTGGAAATGTAGTTTTTACAGAAAATCTTTGGTAGAAACAGATCAGTTTCAATGACAAATTTGTTTGGAATTTCTCAGGAATAGTGACCCTGGGACAGCAAAAAAACAGAGTGCGATGTTCTTTCAGATATGGCCCGTAAGCATTTCTATGGAACAGCCTGCCAAGGGAAGTGGTGTAGTCACCAGCCTTGGAAGTGTTCAAAAAATTAGTAAATATGCCACTTCAAGATATGGTTTAGTGAGCATTGCAGTTAAAGTTTGGACTGGATGATCTTGGAGGTCTTTTCCAAGCTTATTGAATCTATGTTATTTGCATTTGTACTCATATGAGGCAAAATCTAAACTTAGGTTCTCACCTCCTAGGTGAAAAAAACCCCTCAAAACTCCATTATTTCTAATGAAAGGTAAAAACTGTTTCAGATACAACCAGTAAAGGCAAAATCTTGTCTTAAATTCTACAGAGTCAAAGCTTGAAAAAAGAAAGACCCCTAGTTTTTCCTTTGGCTATCCTATCTCAGAATAAATTCCAGTTCTTTGCACAGTAGTAGGACCAATTCTGTATTTTTGGCAGAAATGAAAGTTGCTATCAAATGTTATTGCCGGATTAGAATAACCAATGTTGAATAGTTTTAGGACACTCCATACTATACAAATCAGACAAATTTTCCTAAATTAACTTGTTATCAAGGTTTAGTCAAATAGCATTACTGTCAATTTACTCTCAAGCACGTCCAGATGAACTTCTTAGCATCTCCCAATGAATTGGAGGAACTTTTATTTCAAAAATCGATGCAATCAATAGTTCTTTTTGTCCTTTCCTGCTAGCAGCGGAAGTCTAAACGTGCTTCTCTTAAGCTTCCCTTAAGCACACATCTTTACACTTTACCAGCCTCATTTCTCCTTTACTGCAGTCATTGAGAGATTAGCTGGAGTAAACACCGCAGGATATATTTTTCTGGAAGGCTGCAAACTGTTTTTGAAGCAAAGAGAAAGCTTCTGCAAGTGTACAGAGAATCTCAGGTGCCCTTAGGAATTGGACAGAGACTCTTGAGTCTATCAACTGTATCTGCTGGTGCTGTGCTCCACCCAAGAGCAGTCCATGAGTGGACAACCCTAACAAAGTCCATGTAACATAAAACACCCAGATGTCACATCTTCATGTGTTCCCATTTATTATCAGACATCTGTCCTTCAAATCAGAACACATGGCTGTTTTCTAGCCCCAGAACGCTTTACCTGTGTCTCCGAACATTTTTGGATAAGTTGTTTCAACTCCAACCTCCAGCAGGGGATGGAGTTTTAAAAAAATTCGGTATTTTTTATATGTATATATATAAAAGATATAATATATATATATGTTCTGAATCATTTTCAAGGCTCTTTAAAGTCACTTGAAGAGCACACTCAAAATGACACCAGCAGCAGCAGCACCTTGGCAGGGATCCACTGAAGGAGATTAGTGCTAGACTATTTCAGCTCTGATACTATTCATGGAAGATGCCTTTTCAGGACCAAAGGGCAAAAGTCCAGCCCTAATTTCTCCTAACACTGCATCTATCCAGATGGGAGAGAACTTTCCGTGAAGGTCTTAGAGGTTTAGAAAACTGACCTTAGTAGAGTTATGAGTGAAACATGGAAGTTTCAGAGTTCTCTAGAAAAAAATACTTAGCTTGAGTTTATTAAAATATACCTTTTTAACTGACTCTACACATTTCAGTTGAACATTATCGTGTCTGTTGTCATTAATACTAGAGATAATCATGTCTAAAATTTAAAAAAAAAAACAAAAGGAAAGGAGCATGCAAAACAACAAATCAGAAAGATTTTATCTGATACTGTCGGAAAAAGATGTTTTGACAGGGCTCAATTTCTACTTTTTGCCTTTCCCTCCTTAAAACAATATTATGTTTTAAAGCAAAAGTCCCATCACTTCAGTTATGGGTATTTTCTCACAGCTGGGCTGAACCACTCAAAGCTATTGGTACTGGATTCATTTGCCAGAAAAATCTTTATCACCACTTCTCTAAGTTCTACTGCTTTCTACCTGAGTGCATGAGCTCAGGAGTTTAACAGAAGCCACATAATAATACTTAATATATTGAACTCCTGATGAATTGATAATACGGAATGGTGAATGATTTGTCACAATGCCTCAGCGCTGCACTGGGTTAGTCTCAGTTATTTTTAGAAATAAGGCTTTCAGTTGTAGCTATTATTATATTTATTCATCTGTCTCTTTACATATCTGTGATTTATGATTGCCCAGCTTATATCTCCTCAGCTACTGAAGGCATCAGAAACACTTATAATTTAAAATTGTGTTTGTGACTTTCATATCACAAATGATGACTTCTTTATACAAACTAATGAAGCTAAAGCAACTACTGGCTCTCAGCAGAACACAAGTGATCTAAACACACACATTCCTGCATTATCAATTTTAAGCTTTATTTACCCCTCCCTAATTTTTTATTATCAAGGACTGAAAAGGAATAAAAGTTATGATCCAAAAAAGCCTGAATAAAAAGGCTAATAATAAGCTAATAATCATCACTTAATAAGTAATAAAAGTCATTCTTCCAGCTGCAAAATGGGAGAAGTTTATTTGCTTTTCTTTAGCTTTACTTTTTCAGTTTTACAGAATTGTATGTTTTGTTTCCTCCAGTTTATGTAGGCAGCCCAACATACAATTCTGTTACAGCCCAAAGTATTTGTGTCATTTCTCAGTTCCCAGAAAATGACGTCTTTTGTACATCTGGCCAGATTCTTTGTCAAGACAGAAACTTTGTCTTAAATTTTGTGTTTCTTCATCAGAAATCATGATGGCTTAATTTGCTTTGAATCAATGAACTACAGCAAGCTTGTATTGCTGACTGTTCAGCATTTCTTGAATTTATGTGTTGCTAGTTGACCTGCCTATAGCAGGGGGAAAATTGTCAGAAACAAAAAGGATCAGAGTTCCCACTGGTTTCACTCAATCTTGCGCAGTTAGGTCATGAGATGAACTTGGCTGTGTAGCAATTGCATTTGTGTAGCTACTTTTGCTGACAGTAGTTAACTATTGCATAAGATATTAGAGCTGATGCAGATGGACTAGGGAGTTGAGAATTGTTTTGTACTATCAGTTGCATATTAAGTTCCAAAATTACTCCACCTTTTGTAACACCCCAAAGCACAGAAGTGTTAATAGGGAAATACATAAGTGCCCAGACAGAGAGAGGGGTAATATTTAGGGATGGATCACCAGTGATCAAACAGCAAAAACAAACAGCTTGCTGGTGTAAGGGCATTAGTTTATTAAATGAAGACATGAATCAGAGGGATCTCTGGATTTTATTCCACTTTAACCCACCATTTGCACTCTCAAAATATGTGACAGAGAATCATACATACCTGCTTTGTAGGAGAAATGTTATTAACAATAATGGCTGAATGCCACTGAAAATAATGGTCTTATCTTCCTTTCCCCTCCTTCTTTTGTCCTGCTGCTTCCCATGTTCTAATGCTGGTTCCCCCTACACAGACCCCTGAGCCAATAGCTAGCAGGTGGAAAGGTAACACAGAAATCAAAAAAAAAGGGAAATTATATTCCTCCTGTCTGGCAGGCAGAAACAGCTCCCTGAGGAATAAGAACTGGTGCAAAGGAAGAGGGTGTCACATAGATCAGGAACTGTGGACTGTGAGAGCCAGTTGGCCCTTTGGCTGCAGCACTGCCAGACTGGATCAGCTGTACCCTTGAAGTATTCGCTAAGTGTGTCCACAGTGACGTTAGCTCACAGTGAATGGTGGGCTGCCAATCCACACTTTGTGACCTGGCAGAGTGCAGTGGCAGAGTTGGCACATCATTCTGCACTGCTTCAACCCCTGGCAAAGGGCTATAATGGGAGGGGGAAGGGATGAAGGGGAAGAATTTTAAAATGTTAAGTAATACCACTTTAAGGTTGGTTAAATAGACTTATTGTAACAAGGTTGAAACTTCTCTGTTCCTGAGTATTGTCTTCTAGAGAGATTAGTTTGTCTTCTTAACCATATATCAGCTAGAAATTTAACCATTTCCCTACTCCAGTTACACAGTGGGAGATCAAATCTTGGCATGTCCCCATCTCAGGACCCTGCTGAGTGTAGATCACAGGCAGACTCTGGGCAGACTGAGTTGCACCTTTTATGTTACCCTGTTTCTCCCAGATTCTTGGGACAATCCTCTGAAAACTGGGAAGGCGATTTCTGAATCGTGTAAGCTTTTCCCTCTTCATTCAGGAGGGTGTCTGCCCCATGCTGGGCCACAGCTGGGATAGTCTTTGACCTTGAGAGGTTTGAGTGCAAGGCCTCAAGATGATAACACATTTGCTGCAGCAAGGTTTCCTTCCCCTCTCACACAAATGCACATAAATTATAGCAGATAGTCAGGCAGCAAGCCCAGTGCTTTACACCACCAGCAAGGTATTTGCAACTCCACCATACAAACAGGCTTTTCACAGACAGAACCGTGACTGTGTTACGGTAACTGTGTTACCAGTTCTCTTTGTTTCTAACTGCAATAGTCATTAACTGGCAGTATCTATTTTTTTTAGGTGGTGATTTCTGAGTGAACTTCAGAGGCACAAACTTAAACTAGAAAAAAAATCTAGCAACTTTTGATTTAAAATGTCTTTCTATCTAGAGAAATTAGAGCCTTTTAATTTCTGGACCTTATGAGTTGTGCAAATTAGCTAATTCATCTTCAATCACTCTAATGAAAAGCATCTTTTATGTTGGAGACAGCAAGCCTAGATTTTTCTTCTTATTGAAAAACACTTTTATGAATTTTTACCACCAAGGGGAAAACTTACATTATCCCAAGGCTTTGGGAAAATCCTATAGAAGAGACCTGATACAGACCAAGCAAAGCAGGCATTCCCCTGACTATACAGGTACCATGCTTTAAAACTATCTTCACTGTACAGTTCTGAGGACTGAATTGCCATTTACCATATGGCTGAGTGGCACAGACTTAAAGCTGTTGATTCCTCTAGAGTGGTTCCTGATGTACTGTTTTGTCCCTTCTTCCCTAAATCTGTGAAAGTTTTCTAATAAAATATTATCAGAATTAGAGAGATTTCTTAGAAGGTCCCAGTTTTGGTGAGAAAAATTTTCTGCCAAAGAAACCATCCTTCAAGAGCACTATGTGACTTCTCTGGGTGCAAAATTATCTAGAGCCTGAAAAATCCTCAGACATAACTCCCGTTTCCTCCCTTGGGCTATTTGCAATGTATGAAAAGTAGTTTATGGATTCTATAACCTTCTGGGTATCATTCAGTCATCAAAGATTTTCCCTTTATAAATAATCAGTGGTTTTGGCAAGTGTTTGAGAACTAAGGCAATGCCCCACCACAGCAATGGCTTTGCTGCTACCAGCTACATCAGCAATTGTATCAGCTTTGTGGTCATTGGTTTCAGGGGGACTCACTTTTGCTCTCACTGAGCAGGAATGTCAAGCTGCCTCCAGATGTTGGCCAGCTGGGCTGTACATCTCATACTGGTGCTAAAATGGTGGTTTTTTTCTGTTTGCTTTGGAATCTTCAACAGTCATCTAAAAAAAGTAAATGCAACTTTTCTCTTGTTTCTTTTGTGGTTAATTTTAGCATTGATTGTTGTACTTTCAGGAAGCTGTCATTGTCAATGGTACCACTGCTTTTCAAAATTGGCTTGTGCCAGGAAGCTCAGTTTACAGGGAATTTTGGATTTTCCATGTGTTAAATCCTTCAGAGGTTATAGATGAAGGGGCTCAACCAAAATTTGAACAAAGAGGACCTTACACATACAGGTAAGAAAAGACCCTTTAATATGTGACATCATATCAGAAGTTTTGCTAAAGTCAGAGAAAGTTCTGCTGAGATAAAATTTATTTTTTAAATTCCAGAATCATGCTTTAGTTAGACATGACAAAAATGCCTAAATTGCAGCTACACACAGCAATGCCAATCATTTTCTGGATCGTGTCTAACATAAGGAAAACACAAATAGAAATAGGTAATTGGATGCGAAGCTGCTTGCTCTTGCGAAAAACAATAATTCATTGGCCACAATATCACAGAGGCAGTTATGTTCCTTCCTGTTCAGTTTTCACCAGCTTTATAATAGGAAAAAATATGCCAGATGCCCTAAAACCAAGAGATTATCTTATCATCCATGCATCACTAATACTTACTTCAATAACTTGGTTTGGTTTTGTTTTTTCTCCTTTATGACATTTTTAATCAATAGCTTTTCTTTTTTTAAATTTTCCTTGGGAAAGCATTCCTTTTTCTGGATGCACTAGCTAGGATGTAGATGCAGCAGTCCTTCCACTTTCAAGGGAGGTTTTATTATGTGTTTAATGTTAAATGTGATGTTGACATAGGACTAGTTGATGCTTCCTGAATTATTAAGCCCAATATTTGCTATCACTGGCACCCTTGTTAGGAAATTACTTTCCTATGATGATAGGATATTTCTTTCTCCATAACTTTCAGGATGTGTATTATATTCACAAGACAGTTTTCCATTTCATCATCTATGCCTTGATGCCTAAAAGCTTATTTATTTCTTAATGGAAAGAGAGAACTCTTGGTTCACAGAGTACTTGGTAAGACAGAGGAAAGGGTTACAGGAATCAGGAAAAAGACAGTTAAGAAATACTGCAGAAGGTCGAATCCCACCAAACAGAAACATTTTACTCTGGTGCTGATGATGATGCCTGTTTTCTCAGGGACAAATCTGAGCCATAAGCTTAAGTAAGACTAAGTAAGAAATTATGACTATGAAGTGAAGGCTCCTCTCACTGCTGCACTCATGCTTTCCTGGGATGTTGGGTCTACCTGAGTAACTGTGACATTGAGTCTCTCTCAATCTCCCTTTAAATATTTAATAATTTATAATAGTGTAGAACAACTTGAAAACACATTAATTAGGAAGAAAAAGTGCCCAACTTTCATGTAGGTGCTCTACACATTAGGCTAATAATCAAAATTACATGTATACAAACCAAATGTGAGAAGCCAAGATCCAGCTGCTCTTCAGGTAAGACCCACCTGCACTGGCTACATCTGTACTGTGGGAAAATGTTCTCTTTACCTTTTGTACCCTCCCACACTCATGCTGGAAGATCTGATGGGGTATCCTGAAGATCCCTTCTGGGATGGAGCTGGGATAAGCTACAGCATAGACTGTCATTTGATCCCTGCTGGCTGCTGTCCCCACAGAGGGGTCAGCAAGAGAATGGGACTGGAAGAGTGGAACTAAAGCTAGAACTGCAGCAGAGATTTGTGCCTTAGAGATCTGCTGACAGGGCATGACTGGCAGAACCTCAGTGGGACTGAAAGATTGCTTATAAATCTCTACATGCATATGAAATATTGTCAAAGTAACATTATGTATTTAACCTGTTTCGTTGCAAGACGTCTATCAGATTAAAATCTGTGTTTATGTCTGGCACCCCCTTCTAATTACATGCAACCATGAGACAGTTTATGAAAAAACATGACAAGGCATAATTCATTTAAAACAAAATATAAAAATGTACAAGGTCCATTAATGACATAAAAATACAAATAAAAAAGAAATGTTTGTTTTTATTTTAGTATCAAGAAAAGCTATTCCATTTGGCAATTAGGAAATATTTCCAAAAGAACAGTATTTTGCAAAAAATTGAATTTTTACATATATTCACATGAAAAGTTTATAAACCTTTTAGTAGTTACAAAATGTTCAACATTCACTATACTAAAATGTTTGTCAACTTTTCAAAAACCTTCAGTCAGGCATGGTTATGTGTTTTCTCAAAAGTCAAAGATTAAAAATATTCTCTGTTTGTGTTTTATATTTCAAGGGTGCGATATTTACCCAAAGAAAATGTCACGGAAGATGAGAATGGCACAATATCCTACATGTTGCCCAATGTTGCTAATTTTGAACCTGATATGTCTATTGGGACAGAAAATGACACCATGACCGTCCTCAACCTCGCTGTTGTAGTAAGTAAAGAAACAAAGCCATAGTGTCCAGATACAATTGTTGACTTACTGGAGGAAAGAGGGGAGAAGTTCATAATCATAGAATGGTTTGGGTTGAAAGGGACCCCAAAAATCATGTACTTCCAACCCTCCTGTCGTTGGCAGGGACACCTTTCAATACAGTGTGTTCAAAGCTCAAAAAACATCCTCCTAGTCAGTTTGAGCATGGGAATAAAGCAAGAGTTTGCGGATGGGTTCCCTTGGTGTGTGAGGTATAGCATGAACAGTACAGGGTGGATTTGCCATGCTGTTTCCATGATACCCTCAGCCCTGCTTGGCAGGGGAAGCTGCATTGATTCCCATATCCCATGTCTGCATGGCCTCCCCACCACAGAGCCTGGGCCCCATGGTGCAATCCTGCAGCTGTCCTACTGAGACATTAGTTATTCAAAGAAGAGCACAGAGCTCTTCACCTAGAGTAGTGCTAGACCTTTTTTAGTCCAGGTGTTTTTGTCTTATTGCGGGCTGGGAATGTCTGCCTTTACAGTTTTCATGTTTATATTCAGCCCTGGTTGTATTGCACCAACTTTCTGGCGTGTGCATGTGAGTGCTCAGGATTGCTGTGAGAAGGTGTCCGCAAGGGGCAGAGTATGAAGATGCTTGGTGTAAATACGAAATAGAACCATACCAGCAGTCACAGAATCACAGAGAGCCCATGTTGGAAGGCAGACCAGATGGTCTCCAGGCGTCCCTGTGAACTTCAGCTGTTCTGTCATTCTGTGATTAGGGCTGATCCAGTGAACTCATGTAATCAGTCAAGAAAAATTGTCTGCTTTTGTGTAACTTATGGCCAGTACTTGTTTTGTTAAGAAGTGTCAGTTTTATGTAGAAACTTAACTTCAAGGGAGCTGCAAATCTGGGAACTGGCTTTGCCAGACATTTCTTGGAGTCAGTTTCTGTGTTTTTATTTCAAAGCACATGCAGAATTTTATGCTAATCGTTGATTTTATTGCTGTTGTAGGCTGTACCTGCCGTGTTCCCAAGTGGTTTTATGCAATCGATAATAAACACTTGGATTAAATCTTCTAAGTCAGCCATGCTGCAGAACAGAACAGTGAAAGAAATACTCTGGGGGTACAGAGATCCCTTCTTAGACAGTATCCCCTTCCCTGGTGTGAACCCAGTTGTGGGAGTCTTCTACCCGGTAAGTGAAACCAATGAGGAGGCAATGCCTTCAGTTATCATTCTGTGAATAAAACTTAAGACAGCTGCTCTGAGGAAGAAAATTCTGACAATGCTATGAATTTGTTCAATATTTCTAACTGTTATTCCTTCTTTTTGCGTCTGTTACAGTATAATGGGACAAGTGATGGACCTTACAGTGTCTATACTGGGACAGAAGATATTACACGAACAGCAATAATTGAAACCTATAAAAATAAAAGGTATCATAACATTGTAGAATAAAAAAACCATATATATTTTCAAGGTATGACTTTTAAGACTTGATTCACTAGGAGCTAAAGATAAATGGAAAAATCTTCAATGATTCAAAGGAAACAGGATCAAGCACATCTCTTTCTTTCAGCTGTTAGTAGTTCTGTTAGGAACTCGGACTTAAGACAGTTATTGATTATTTGATACAAGTAGTTACTTCTGTTTTGCATTGTTAAGTAGCTAGATTCCTTTTATCCTGTTCTAATGGATCCTATAATTTATCTGAATAAATGAACATCTCTATCCCTTGCCTTTGCTAATGGGTCAGGCTTATCCTGGAACAGTTATATTTGGCAATACAGGTAATTAAATTGCTTACATGGTATAATTTACTACAGGAAGCATGACTTTTATTTGTATCTTACAGGACTCTTTCGTACTGGGAAGGTCACTGCGATATGGTTAATGGCACAGGTGAGCCTATTAAAGCTTTTTACAACTTCAACACTTTCCTTGATATTGCAAGGGAATAATGAGATACAATATTTAAATTAACTCTTTCGGTCTTTGCCAGTTCTGTACTCTGTATATTAAGTATCTATATATATGCATACATACTACTATTATGATATATGCGTATGTGTGTTTCTATTAAAAGATATGAATTATTTCTTACTGTATATTATTTTATATACACATGCACACAGCCTCTACATTTAGATGTGGAAGAGAAACAAAATTATTCAGTTCTCTTTTTTCTACTAATTATTTTCGTAGTACAATATAATTAAGATTCTTTTTCTTTGCTATAGCAGTTAAAAATTATCTTTGCATTTTAACAATACACATTCATTTACACTGCTGAAAATTTAATAAATGCACCAGAATGGACATACTGATATATGAAAAGAAATTGAGGCAACAAAGGAGGAGGCTGTCAGATGAATGGCTTGTAGACTACTAGAAAGTGAAAAGGAATGAAGGAGAAAACTAGTTTAGACCGGGATGAATAGACTATAGAGGAATATTTTTGAATTTGCTTTTGGAATGCAGATGTAAACAGCTGAGTTGTTAAGATACATTTGTTCAAGGTGATCTTTTTCTTTTTGATAAGTGAAACCATTGCTGTGAAGGCACCACAATCTGTGGAGCTGAGGCTGGCAGGTGTCTTGGTGGAGGCTTTTGCAGAGAGGTCCAGGCCTTCAGTAAATGAATATCAAAAAAAGCAGGCTTTTTTGTTGGGTTGTTTTGTTTGGGTTTTTCCCTCCATTTTCCATTCTGCTTTACCTGGCATAAATAATTTTCCTTATAACCCAGATCATGCAGCAAGTATTTGAAGTATTCACATGCATCACAAGAATCTGACTTTCCAAAAGTCTGTGAGCCATGAAGGATTAGTTCCTTTTTAAACCATGTAATTAATTTTATAAGAAACAATATTTTCTTACATTCTAGGGCTTGCCTTCTTTCTTATGGGGCCTGGCATCTTTCTTTTTAGCCAGGGTCATCTTTTTGTTTATTCTTCTTCCATAGCTGATGGAATAAACATACGCTGCCAACTAATTAAGTGCTCCAGTACAGCAAAAATGAGCTTTTACTTGTTAGCAAAGATTGCTGCACAGTTTACAAGGGCATTCAGTGTGACATTGTTGTGTTTGGAGATGCAACAGATTTAAAAAGTCTTGTAAGGGTGAGAATTCTACCTTATCTTGTAAGCTTTCCCATGGAAGCTCAGCATGTATGGTATAAGAAAATACATAGATAAAAATATAAAACAGTATAGTTGTGTGGGGCTCGACATGAATCCATGTTTGCCAACCTTACAAGAATGCCAAGATTTAGAAACAGAGGGTGTGTTTAGGATGATCTTGAATCTTTGGAAAAAAGTGCTTCTGTCAGCAGCGGGCAAGTGGCAGTATGTAATTTCTTGCTCTTGCCAACTAGATTCAAAGATATCACAGATGTTTGCAATTGTTTGTTTATGGCTGCTGCCTAAGGAACTAAACAGGAATTGTCACAAAAAATAACAAATGTACTGGTTACAACACCTTAATGGGGAAAATGGCAGAGGCTCCTTTTACAAAGCTCTGAGTGCTTGTGGTGCAGAAATACAAATCTGAGTGTCTCACTCTTTGTATAGCAAGTAGAGAGAAAGACAACACCAAAGTGCTACTCCCTTGACTTATTTTGCATATTTACCATGGGGTGAGGTGGACTGTGCTCTACAATGGCTTCCTCCTCTCCATTAGTTCTAGAAGGACCTCACCTTAGAGGCCCACTTGAGCAATCTTTGGTGAAAAAGGTTTATTTAGCATTGATTATTAAATAGACAGTGTTGACATCTAAAGCTGTGTTTCTTGTAAGCATTGAGTGTCATAACTGCAGGTGACCCAAGCTTCTCTAGGAAGGTTTAGGTCTATAGGCTGCATAAACCTTTAACCAATGGCAACAAGTTTCATATTAAGCAGAATTTGTTTTTAAGTCCTCTGTTTAAAGTGGGCTTGATCATATAGCTTCACATCTGGGGGAAAAAAAAAAGCTGCTATATCTTGGCTCACTTTCAAAAACAATTACATCTTATCTGTGAAGTGCCTGTCAATGTGCAATAACTTACATAAACATTTTCCCCACATATGACTCATATTGTTTACTTTTTCCACAGCTTTATAGGAAAGTAACAACTGAGTATTGAGCTAGAAATTAAATCATGTCTCCTAAGTAGAATTGCTTTCAAGCTCTTTTTTATTTTATTCATAGATGGAGCATCCTTCCCGCCATTTGTTAAGAAGGATCAGGTACTACGCTTCTTCTCCTCCGATATTTGCAGGTAGGCTGGTCCCTTCCTGGAGTGTGCTCACACCTGCACATGTCACTGAATTGGGTTGATTTTCAGAGGGTGGCTGCAGTGGCTGGGCTTGGGCTCAGGTCAGCCAGGCAGTGCAAAGTAAACTTTTCATCTAAAACACAAGTCGTGAGTTGTACTCATGATTCAGAGCCTGATTTTGCCACTTTTTTATATGCCAAGTAGCAAGCTATTTACAATGTGCTTTATTTCAGTCAGTTACAGATGTATATTCAGGAAAATGTGACATTGTGAGCTATTAGAGCACGGAGGGCCAAAGGATTCAAAGTCTTGAGCTTCTTCTAAGATCAGGACCTACCCTTGTTTGGTCTGAGAAGGCAACAGGTACAACAGGGTCCAGTTATGTCCATCTTTGGCATTTCTGGAGAAAATCATCTATGCAGAACAGTGTTTACTGTCATTCAATAGATACTCAAAATTTTCTCACAGGGTATTTTTACATATTTTATGTGTTTACAAACAAACAAGCCTGCTTAATACATCCCATGCTGATGACTTTGAAGCCTGCTGCTTCTGCTGGGCTATCAAGTGTCCCCAGGTTTTCCAGTGGGATCTCTGGAAGAAATGTTACAGATTTAAAGTGCATCACAGTGTATTTACTTTGGGAGGTTGAAACCCTTTATTTATTTGGTGCCTGGAAACAGATGCTTCCTTTTTACTAGGTTTAAAGTGGACCATTTGCTTTGCAGAGTGTTTGTTTTCGAACATCAGTGTTCCTATATGGAGTTAAAGGGGGTTTTGGTGAAGCAATTTTATCCCCAAACTGGAAAACATTTCCTGTCATGGAAAAGGGAATTCTATGCAGGGGAGAAGTGCTAAAATTCTTTGGATTGATTGCACACAGTTTGAGAGATCCCTCCAGCCATTTAATTCTCACAATTCATGAACACTAAAGGACAGTAACAATTGCTCAAAGGTCCTTCAGAAGCAGGGTCAGGAAAAATTGTTCTATCCATGTTGCAAAAGCCTTCTTTTGTTTGGCTGCAATACAAAGTGTTGGTGTCCTGGTTACATTACTGTGTAGCAACCGTATCTCTGTATCATCTGATAATGAATTAGGAAAAAGAAGCTTAAGTAGTATTCTGATTCACTTGCAATGGAATAAGGTTATATGCAGAATGTTGCCAGCATCATAAAGCTTAGATTATCATGATGTCAGAAAAAAACTATATAAGAGATAATTTATATGGATAAGCATCTCTACTGTAGTCCAGAAACTTTCAAAAACCTCATCATGACAGTGGGTGTAGAAATGTGGTGGGAAAAGAGATCTCAATTAATTTGTTAGTTTTGTCTGTATTGTTTGTTATTAGTATTTGGACTTTTGTCTGTCTTTTTGTTTATTTTCATGCTCAACTCTGCGCTTGTACATCCTTTTGTGAAAGTGTGGAATATTCTCCAGTACGGAGGAACAACCCTACAATTCTCTGAACAGTGTGGCAGGAGCCTGGACATTGGCTCCCTACGGGGGTTGTTTATTTTAAGAGAGAGGCAGCTAGGGGATCCTTCAGGAGCATTGGCACAAAACCAGATTTCTAATCCAAATGGCTGAAACACATTTCTCCTCTTTTGTGTTCAGATCGATCTATGGAATTTTCCACAGCAAGCAGGTTGTGAAGGGAATCACACTCTATCGTTTCATAGTTCCTCGTGAAGCATTTGCATCACCAACTGAAGTTGGAGATAATTATTGCTTCTGTACGGATCCAGTCATATCAGAGAACTGCACGTTAGCCGGAGTCCTGGACATCAGTGCCTGCAAAGCAAGTATGGTGGTGACACAGTACTGCCACACAAGCCATTTAACTGGGGACAAGACACTTGTCCTGCAGCTGAGGTGTTACTCTGAGATCCAGGATGTTTGTGTTTGGCTGTGAATTCTTCCACAGATTGCTTGTGAGACCCCTCACATTTCTGCAGCCTCACTGCCCAAAATGAGGACTATAATATTTCTGTATTTTGCACAGTGCTATGCAAAACTGGGATACCATAGATTATGTACTGAAACTGCAGGAATGTGTGTAAAGGAAAGGAGGGGCCCTGTGTAAAAGCCAGAGATAGTCACAGTCCTTGTGTTTGTGGCAATTCACACACACAGCACGGGGTGGGTACGTGCACAATTACACACACATTCAGAGACTGAGAGACAATACTGGCTTAGTCTGGTGTTGGTAAAATAAATATATACTGAGTATGCATTTGGTGCCGAGTGAACTGTGAGGGGTTCCTTCAGGCTAAAACGAGATCGTGAAGGTGGGGGGAAACAGTGACAGTCACCTCAACTCAGCATGAAACTGGGAGCACTGCCAACTCCACAGTGCAGACACAGACAAGCAGGGTTTGTAGCTGTAGTTTATTTCACCACGCAAATTTTTCTCACAACCAAAAAAAATCAGTGAAACTCTTGAATTTTGGTTTTTTGGTTGGGTTGGGGTTTTTTTGTGTGGTGGGGTTAGATTATTAACATTTTTATCATGATTGTACATCTATATAGAAAAACTATGTTTGGAAAATGACCTGTGAAAATGAGTGCCAAAGCAAGGCTTAACGATTCAAGAGAGTTTGTTTTTTTTTCAATAGAAAGACCGGTATATATCTCTCTTCCTCATTTCCTTCATGCAAGTGAATCTATATTGCATAACGTGGAAGGCCTCAGGCCAGATGAAAAGGAGCATGAGACATATCTGGACATAGAGCCTGTAAGTCCACGTATTTAATACTTGTACCTTAGGAAACCTGCAATGTTTAAATTTAATAGTAGTAGAATTGGCCTTTTGCCAGAGGGACAAGAAGAAGATGCATTATTTTCATGCTTTCTTTTCTAAGATCTGCTCTCAAAGTGGTGTGGTTTCAGCAGGGGAAATTTAGAACAGAACTTGATCTCATTCTGACCATCAAAGTTTTGAAAATCTTTTTTAATTTTGATTTATTGGGAACGTGGGATTGAATAGATTCTTCAAACTGTGAATTATGTTGTAGCTTTTCTATAACTTTCAAGTACTTTGAGAAAATTATGCTATGAAACTTCTGTTTCCTCTACACTTAATTCTAAAAAAATTTTCTGTAACTAGCCATTTTTGGATAATTATTATCTCAATTGAAACTAAATAAACATAGATGAATTTATTTCCAATTGGTAGAACTCTGAACAGACTGATCTAAATAGAACCAATTCAAGTCTTTGTGACTTGGATTGTCCAGCAGATCTCTCAAACAGAACGAATTTAGTTTGATTTCTTACAAATTTATTTCTGCTTCGATGATTCAGATTGTTAACTTTAAGTGTATTTACGAAAGTATTCTGAATTGTATGATGAATTCTAAGGTTCTAAAATTCTATTTTGCTCTTACTTTTAATGAAAAGGTAAAATTGAGAATTTCTCACTAAAACTCGGCAGTTAAGCTATGTAACTTCAATGAGGAGATATGAAGTTAAATCTTTGTTTCACCTTTTTTGGAACAGAGACATCAACCAGATTTTCCTAAATATTACACAAAATTTTCAAGAATTACAGCATATCTTTTTTTTTTTTTTTTGTGAAAGACAGAGAGTACAAGAAAGATATGAAGAAAAGATTTGACCTTTATATAGATATGTTTTCACTAATATGAAAAGTTTGTTTTCTGCCCAATGCAAGTTAAATATCCTTCATTTTGAAAAAGAAAAAAGAAAATTAAGCTGATTTTTGGTGGAAAAAAACCCTGAAGTATATTTTTATATGAAATATGCCATGACTGATTTAGTAATTTTAACCTTTGCCTTCATGTAGAGGTTAAATGTATGCCTAAATGTAAATTACAAAAGTAACTATGGTAAAGCCACAAAATTAGAACTTCTGTGAGAAATGAGAAACATTACCATTTCAAAAAAATTAATCCTTCAAAACATAAGGATAGAATAATCCCAAAGTTCTTTTTGACACAGTCCATATTATAGGCTTTTGCATCTAATTAAAAAATTAAAAATAACGTTTTGTTGGGTTTTTTCACTGGTTTTAGGTGACTGGTTTTACACTACGATTTGCAAAAAGGCTGCAAGTAAACCTCCTTGTGAAGCCTTCAACAAGAATTGAGTAAGTGCTACTTCATTATTTTATTTTTAATGAATTTTTAAAAGGGCTGATTGGTCTATGAGAGCATCAGTAGAAATGTCTTGGAGAAGAAGGAATAAAAATACTTTCCTAAAGCTTGTTCAGAGCAAATCTTCCTGAGCAGGATACTGCCCAAGTATTTTAACACACATTTGATTTCTCTGCAGAAGCTTACAAGGCAACATGTTCTTAAAAATAGCATTCTTATAAAACCCAAATGGGCGCCATGAGAATGAACGCAAAAGACAAAATGTATTTTCTGTAATAAATCCAATGGGAAAGAGAATTTATGTATTCCCTGTCGCTAGATGTTATTATCACAACTGTCAATGGGTCTCTAGCTGTTTTTTTTTTCCTCTTCATTGGCTCAAATGTTCGTGGATAGACACACGTTTGGCATCCTGTACATATGAACACCACACAGATCTTCAACCCTCTCTGTGTCTGACTGCCCAAATACAGAAGATTAGGCAGAAAATGGTGGTTGAGCAATATGTAAAATGGCTGTTATTAATTGTAGTTTTAGTTTGGTTTGTTTTTTTTCACTTCAAAAGTATATTTAAAAGGTACATCTGTAAGTCAGAAATATAGCTAGAGGAGAAGAAAAGTGTTTAAGTAGAGACTGGGCTTATGTAGAAAACTAAAAGTAACATGCTGTACTTATTTTCTCATTTCAGTCCTTTAAAAAAGGTTAAAAAACCCTATGTGTTCCCTCTTCTTTGGCTAAATGAGGTTAGTATATTTTATGTCTATTAATATTCTGTGTTTTAAAACAAAAAACCAAACAAAAAACTATCTGGCTTTTTCAGTCTTGGTGCCCTGAAACTGGGTAATTAAACTCATGCTGTGATTTGCACCACACCAAGAACATATTTGGCAAGTGAGGTCTTGCATATCTACCGTTCACTGATGATTTTCTTGCACTGTTTCAGTCTGCTGTTATTGGGGATGAGAAAGCAGAAATGTTCAGAAATAAAATCTCCGGTCGGCTCCAGCTGCTGAGCACGCTGCAGATGGCATTAATCATCGGAGGCTCTGTGGTGTTCCTGGCATTCTTGGGATCCTATTTCATTTGCAGGTCGAAGAAATTAAAATAAGTAGGTAAGCACTAACATCTCAGTCCTCAGCAGTGACTTCTTCTCTGGGTTTCAAGAGTTCAGAATCATTACCTATTTCCTGTTGGTTTTTTTTGTGTGTGCTAGAAAATTCAGTAGTTGTTCTGCAGGAAATCATCTAGATAATTGGCCCAATGTTTTCAAGTTCTCTTCCCATCGTAAATCTTTCAGGATGCTCTTAACTCAGGGGAGGGCATCGGGAACTACATCAGAAGTACATTTTCATTTGTTTGTTGTGATATCTTTAAAATCAACATTTTGTCCAAGACTGTTAAACTGTTCAGAAGTGTCCTCTAGCACATCTCTGAGACAGAGGACACACAGCTGCAGATTCCTGTGCTTTCCCAGGACATCCCCCTGTCTGAGGTTCAGAGAACCCACTGTAAATGACACTTTCTATTGAGTGCTGGTTTCTCACTTCTTTCTCTCAGTGGTGCATCACTGTTGTGTTAGTCTGAACACCTCCTGAACATTCCTGGTCCACAGAGGCAAAATATACTCCCATCAGGGGTAGACTAACCAATATCTGATATCTGGGGAAACAAACACATTTTTGGAGTTATTTAAAAGAAGTGCAGAGACATGAATGTTATGGTGAAAAGTATGCTATACTAAAGAGATGTTCTTAAGATGAAGACTTATATCACCATATGCTGAATTCTGATTTTATTTCACTACAGGTAACAAAAGACTTCAGAGGTAGTCAATGTTTAACTGAAATTTCAGCCAAGCAGCTTGTTAAAATTCAGAGATAAAAGGTATGATTCAAGGCACAGTCAATCCACATGCTACGGAATTCAACATATTTTTCCATTTTGAGAAGACCAGCTTACTAACAGAAATAAGCTGATGTTTTCGAAGGTCCACATATCTGACATCACTAAAGAGGCCACTGTGGAAACTACACTTTCAAAAAGCTTTATTTGAAACTTGTTATACATTTTAAATTGCATTCAAGCAGACTGAAGTTGAGGTGCAGTTGGATTTTAGTCCATCTTCTGCCATTTATGCAACTTGTTACTCATTTTCTTCTGGATTTGCAAGAAAAATGAAAGCCGCTTGCTGATGTTCCGTCTCTGAGCACAGGCTGGGAATGACAACAATTTGGAGCTCATGCTGTGCTCTAGATGCTCTCATTGCAATATTTCTCTCTGTTCCTTCAAGGAATGGAAGCTACTGCAATAGAACTGCTCTCTGTCCTCTATTCAGGGATGTGAATTGCATTGAATGTGAAGTTTATTTTGTAAAGTTACTAACTGTAATACATGAAGTTTATAAAGACTTACTAAAATATGTGGTTTATACATTTTATATGGAGATGGCCCATAGCTATGCCACAGTCCTCCATATGTTGATGGACCTTTGGCTCCACAGCTGTTTATTAATCTGAACCACTCCCTAACTCCAAACCTGCTCCGCTGCTCTTCCTGTTGCTTCTTGTGAGCTGTTATTTCTGGCTCTTGTTTGAACACCAGCCTCTGCACTGCCCTAAGCCCACTTCTCCCAAAGCCTCCCTTGGAGAATGATCTGATATGTCACCTGACAGGCCATGAGAAAATATTCCAAAATGCTTCAGAGACAGGAAAGACTGAGATAATGATTTTGATCAAGCATCAGAGGGTTCCACTTGCCATAGAAGCACATAAATGAAAACAGGTAGCCCCAATTACTTACTGATACACCATCTGCCATAAGGAAATTTGTGCAACCATTTGCTAAATGAGGTGCATCAGCCTGTAGACAGGTAGCAAACACTGCTGTCTGCATAAATAGTTGACTTTTTCATTTGATCTGAATGCTGTATTTTATTCTGAGAGTCAATGGGGCAAATATGGAGTGTTGTGGGGTCTCTTCTTTTTCCATGGACTCATTAAATTCAGAATAAGGGCCTAAGTTCAGCATTTTCCATGATTTCTTTTTGGATCTTTTGTCCCCTTATTTAAGAGCTGCAAAGAAAAAGGCAAATCAAACACGGCCAGCTCTCATATCCTGCTGTTTGGAAACAATGCTACAATGGACTTTAAACCAGAAAGGTTCATCTTGCTGATAAAGGGCAATGTCTTTGGCTGGGTATCTTTAGTAAGATGTTCTTACCTTTGGAAATAAAGGGAAAAATCCAACTGATTGTAATGCTGGTGTTTTATTCCATTGTTCCTCGTGGACAAAGTTTTGTAGCTATCAGTAGAGCTGATGAGTCACAGAAATCCCAAGACATTCTTCTTTATGGTGAGGCCTGTGAGGTACATGGCTGCACTCTCTTTCCAGCTGCAAGCTGGAAATGCCAGCTACTGGGGCAGCTGGTGTGACACTGGAGGGAAGGGCTGCTCTCAGCCCCTGTATTTGATAACTCATAGTGCTGGCTAGTCAATGAAAAACAACACCTTTCTCTCATATCCACGTTACTGATGGTGTCATATGTGATGCTCTGTTCCCATATTAGTCTGGGGACAATTTGACACAACTGAAGGCGTCCCTGGAGTCCTATGGACTGGTCAAAAAAGTAATGAGGACAGCTAAAGTCATTAAGCCACATCTCCTCTGGGATGAACACAGCTCTGCTGTGGTTCAAGATCTGACACCAACTTTTTATAATAAAATGTCTTTTGTGCCAGGATCTAACACAAACGGAACAACAGCACTGCTCCTGTGGTTTTCCATATGCTAACATTTCGGCTTAATTTTATTTGACTTCAAGTACATTGTCAGTAAGTTAGTGTTTGCTTTACTAGTGTTGTTTAGTGCTATGTGGTGCTCCAGCAGCAGTGATCAAGCAAATCAGGCCGTGATTTTAAATGTCTCAGGGCCAAATTTTAAATGGACAGAACTATATGTTTGTCCTTATGTGTAATCTCATTGATCTCAACGCAGGTTTGGGCTTTTAAACTATGTCCAGCACCTAGACTGCACTTGAATTATAATTTGTAGTTACTTTATCCAAAACATCAGTTACAGTTATTGTTAATTCATGATACTAAGGCTTATGTTAAGTATTTACATTTGTTCAAACAGTGCAGGGTAAACTTTCATTAGAAATGTCAATGAAAATACAAATAAAAAAAAGCTCAAATCTTCTTTCTGTTACCTGTATGTTTAATTGTAAATAAAGCCTTCTGTGTTGAATAATGAAGTTCTTGTGTCTCTTTTCTTGGTATTTTGGGGTATGTTTTCTTTTTCTAGAAACTGATTTTATAAATTGATAAATAACTGAGCCTACAGCTACAGTTGTACTTTGGCACACCACAGCTCCCTAGAAGGGCATATTGCTACATGAAACATTAGAAATACCAGTGACATGCAACATTTATTGTGTCTGTTGGTCAGAACACAGTGCTAATAACACCAACATTGTGCATTCGATCCTTGTGTGGGCAATTCACTTAAGAGTTGGATTCGATGATCCTTTTGGATCCCTTCCACTTCAGAATATTCTGATCCTGTGATTTGTGTTCTGGATCACAAAAAGGGGAAGACTTTGAGAAAAAAAGGTGAGCATCACCATGTCTAAACTGAAGCAATTCTAAAACAGACCCAGGAAGCCAAGCTCAGAGAGGGGCCTGTTTTCAAATCCCTTGAGCTGGACGTGTTGGCAGGATGGTGTTAGCACATCCAGCTGCACATTACAGTATCCTTCCCTGGCTCTGCTGGCCCAGCAGGTCGGGTAGGAGACAAGACTGGCTATGCTCATGCCTCATGCCCCCCACCCACCCCAGGTCCTATGAGTGAAGATTGCTGCTGAAAGTCAGATCTGACCCAAGATCTAACAGCCCACACACTTACACCCCAGAGCAGGTGTGCCAGGCCTTGATCTCTAACTGTAATTATGCATTAAAAGCCTGTCTTAAAACCTGTTCTTCCCACCTAGCCTACTACTGTCTGTTAAGGTAATATAAACATGTTATTATACCCTGAAAAAGAAAGAAAATTAATGCCTTCTATATTCTTTTAACTGTGAGAGTAGGCAAGGGCTTGTTTTATTGACAGGTGTGCACATCAGCATATTAAAAGAAAATAAATTTAATAACTAATAAAATATGCTTACAGCTTTTTTTTAATCTCAGTAGCCATATAAAAACAGAAACCAGAAAGACAAATGACTTGCACATACCAAATGCAATCTGCATTTGTGAATAAATGCCATTCATTTTCTATTCTCTGTTCCCTCTTTGCCTATCAGTTGGCCCTGATGCTCTGTGGTTTCACCCTCTCCCAGCAGTACTCGAGGGAGGCAGGGATTTACAGTCTACTCAGACAGCACCAGGCCAGGCCCGTTCTCAGTTCTATCTTGCCAGAAAAGAAACCAAATGCTTTGCAGCAGGCGCCACCCAAAGGGCATCCAGGTTTTCACAAGTTCTCCTGCTTCAGAATAAGCAGTCAAAAATTTGACTGCCTATAATTAAGTTTTGCTACTTTTGCCAGTTAACATCACCAGGTACAACTACAACACTTGTAAAACAGTACAACAAAAAGTCCATCATAAGTGTCTGCTAGATGACAGATTGTTGAATACAGCTCTAAGACAAATTTTAACGGCCATTAATATTCTGGAGTGTTTTGCTAAGACCAGGGCTTCCTTAAAGTTCTATGAATTGGTGTTTTTATAAAAAACATGGTTGATATAAGTAGGCCCACCCAAAGTTTCCAGGACTCTATTTCTTGCCCAACATCCCTTGTGTAACACCAAGGATGTGTGGACAAATCAGGAATTTCACAGAGCTTTGTGTGTGCTCTTTCATGTGACTTAGATTTTGGAGGTACCTTAAACACATTTTCAATTTAAACTCTACTAAAATATTTGTGTGTAGGACTGGGAAAGTCACATTTTTGCCCTTACTTTGCCCTCATAATTTTTCCAACCAGAAAGCCCCCATGTGAATGTTTCTGAAGCTGAATTTCTTGATTGATTTAGCTCCTTCTTGATAGGAGCTAAAAGCAGCAGGAGAAGGTAAAAGCCTGCTGGAGGTGCAGGTTCTCTGGAGTACAGACATTTCCTGTGTGTTTACCTCGGATGCGGAAGCATATCCTTTTCCATGCATTCACTCCACAGGTGTAACTATGCTGGTCAAACACGGGGTGTGTTTTGTAAAACCAGAAGTTATCAATTATATATCAGTTATATATA
>VXAZ01005283.1:0-74544 GCA_013399875.1 Gymnorhina tibicen | reverse complement strand
CCTTTCTCCTTTCTCCTTTCCCCCTTTCTCCTATTTTTAACTCTCCAAATTATCAGACACCTGTGCCCTGAGAGGACTGGGAGATGCTGTGTGTGCTTGTACTCAGTGGCACTTGAAACACATTTGGTACAAGTTCAGTACAGTGAGAAAGATGTTTTGCCTTTTAACTCAACACATCACAAGATGATCTTTTGACTACGCCCTCTCCATGAAAAGAAAAACCCAGTTATCAGCTCTTCTTGAAATAGAGCAAAGTTCCAGCTTCGTTCTTAGTTCAGCATCGGGCCTTGATAAACACGCTGTTATTCCAGATAAGTAGATCTGTTCTTGTCCATGAGATATCAGCACAACATGTCCTTATCTTGGACAGATCGCTGATGGGAATGCTCCTGTTTGGAGAGACAAACCCCAACCAGGTGTCCCTGAGCTCCTGAGAGCCTCATTGTGTTACTGTCACTGAAACCTCATGTTCTGTTGTAAAGGTGACTGGAGAAACCCTCCTTTGTCACTGCAAGCCCTGCTCATTTCCCATTTTCTATTGTAGTGCCTTAACAATGGCAGTGCTTAATTACTCTCTCCAGAACTGCACCCCAGGATTTGGCTGATTCCCACTGAACGTTATTTATTCCCCCTCCTCCTCATTTCTGACCTTTTTCATGTCATCAAGTGATTGTCCCCAGGGTCTGCTTTTGCTCTCACATGAGCAGTGCTTTGTTATGGGAAAGCTTCTTTGCAGTCTGCTTGAAATGTGACATTTAACTCAAAGGAAAGCCACAGGATAAGCCAACAAAACAGTTTCCTGAAAGAAAACTGAATTTCTGCAAACCCCCCCTTCTTTTCTGAATAAAAATTCTGACTTTGAAGACAGCCGTCAACTTTCAATTGTAAAAGATAAAATGAAACAGTGCTTCCAAAATCACGACAGTTTTTTGCGGAAAATGTTTCTTTCTGCACAGAACAGAGACACCCTAAAACCAAACTGCAATTTCACAAGCAGTTGTGTGAACACAGAAAGTTGTTGACACAAAGCATTTTGTTTCCTAAGTGTCATTTTAAATGTGAGTTAGATAAAAATACTGAAATGAAGGAGCTCCCCATGTCTGCTATGTGGTTTAGGACCTTTTCCTCCAGAGAAAATTAACATTTTATTTTTCCATCACACGTAGGATGGAACAAATATGGAAATCATAGACCTTGTCAGAGAACAAAAAAATCCCGGTTTTCATTCAAGTCCAGTGGAAAAAAGACTCATTCCAGCCTTTGTCTGCAATTCTCTTCATTGGCATAGCCTTTCTTGCAGGACACCGGGTCCCTCTGGTCTTATGTTACATGTTCACTTCTGCTGGGAATTACTGAGAGTTTGGGGCCTCTGGATTTCTGTTTGGCAATTGTTTCTATAGTTCTGCTTTGTTTTCTCATCCCTGTTTGTGTTGACATTCCCCAGTGCCACTGAGAGCTCCTGGGTGCCACAGTCTGCTTTAATGCTTCATGAAAATGTTTAATTTATTTGGAATATCCCTTCTTCTTAAACTGACACTAAGCAGGTGCTCTGTGACACTCTTTAATTTGATAATTGTATCACGTTTCCTCAACCCCAGACCCTGATGTGAACAATTTCAACCCTCTGTATCTCTCAACATGCTCCTAAGACTTTTCCATAGTCCCATGGCTTTCCCAGGAGTTCCTAAGCACCTCCAAATTCTGCAAAGAGCCTTTTTGATAAGGGATGATTGACACAGCCTTCCATGCAAGGCCACACTGCCGGGGTATTTAATGGCACAGCCACATTTCCCATGTGATTCTCGACTGTGGTTCTTCATTTGTTCACATTTTTCGCTCTGGCCCACGAGCAGAGCAGTGGCTGTCACTGTGCCATAAATAAAGATGACTGTGTTAAGTTGTTCCTTCATGAGTGAAGTGGGCTAATTTGGAATCAGTAAGATATGCAAATAACTTGTGCCTTGTGCTGCATTTATCAGCTTGTACTTTCAGCTGTTAACATATTGCCAACTGGTTTCTCCCTAATGAGCTTCCTGGGTAGCTGGACAGGAATCCCTCAGAGGAATCTCTGGGTTTAAGTAACAACAAAATCACAGAATCATGGAATGGGTTGGGTTGGAAGGGACCTTAAGGATCATCCATTCCTGCCCTGCCATGGGCAGGGACACCTCCCACTGTCCCAGGCTGCTCCAAGCCCCAGTGTCCAACCTGGCCTTGGGCACTGCCAGGGATCCAGGGGCAGCCACAGCTGCTCTGGGCACCCTGTGCCAGGGCCTGCCCACCCTCCCAGGGAACAATTCCTGCCCAAGATCCCATCCAGCCCTGCCCTCTGGCACTGGGAAGCCATTCTCTGGGTCCTGTCCCTCCAGCCCTTGGGAATTGTCTCTCTCCATGTTTCCTGGGGCTCCTCCAGGCAACAATGAGGTCACCCCAAAGCTTCTCTTCCCCAGGCTGAACAATTCCACCTTAATTCAAGATGTTCATTATTGGTGATAGGCTAATTAACCAGTTCTTGATTTGTTTCTTATGATAGGCTGATTTAAATTCTATTGTAAATAGTTGTGGGGCATTTTGGTTAATGCCTTATGAAAGCCAAATTGTATGCACTGGATCAGCAGTTCCCTTTCTAGCCACTAATATAAACAAACAAATCTAGCAGAGCTTGATTTCCAAGGATCCAAACAGGCTGAATTTGTTGCTGTAATGGCCTGGTAGTTGTTTCCTTATCTCTCTTTTCTAATTATCACTTAACAAATCTACAGACATGTATATATACATGTATACAAGGGTATATAAAATAGTTCCTTGCATGTGCTATCCTGGATTCTACCCTAGAGCACAAATAATATGACTGCTATTCAAAACCCCCTCTTTTTAATGTGAGAATGTATATTTGGAGCAGAGCTCAGCCAATTCCAGTGCATGTCCCTTCAGAACACTTGGATTTATGCCTCTGGCTCAGTAATGGATTTCCTTTAAATTCAGTATTTTGCTGTAACTCCTCCTGATGTCCCTTCGTACTCTGCACTCATTACTGGAAAAGCAAATGTCCAGATTAGGCATTTTTCCAGCATTTTTTGTGGTGAAGGGTGATAAAAAGAAAATCTTTGGCTTCATAGCCATGTCCTCACCTTCTTTAATTATTCCCATTAGCCCTTCACAAATCAGCACATCCAAAACATTTTGAGCATTAAGAACTTCCTTATGTTTTGACTTTACTTATTTAAGACTCTTAAAACTCATGATCAGATTGTTGTGGGTTTTGCTTGCCTCAAACATAAATAAAATGCCGATAGCAGGAGAAGCATGTATCCTGCATTTTTAGAGTATTTTTCCACAATAGATTTCAAATAAAAGGGAATTTTAGCCCCATTTTACAAATGGAGAGCTGAAGGGCATTGACAAGTGACTGGGACAATGCAACAGAACCAGTGAACAGAGCTCAGGTTTCTGATTCCCTGGTGCTTTAAAAGGTTGATATATTTGCTTCAAAGACAGAGATTTGTGGAAGAAATGGACTCATTAAACTGCTCTATTTAATTATTTCACTCTACACAATTATATGGACACACATATATGTGATGTAAGTATATAATGTGTGTGTTCAAAATAGAGCCTCATATTTATGGAAAGAGAAGGAGAAAAAGAATGAGATACTTCAAGAGATGAAATGAGTAAGATCACAGCACACAAAACACGGTCATTGTTCATACCTGGCCTGGTTGTAATTCTTTGTGTTGCTTCTGGATAAACTGATGTGTTTGGAAAAATAAAAGTGGCACCTCCTGAAGAGAAAGAAGAGGACATAACACCTAAAGATTCATTTCCACAGTCCCTAAATCCACCAACATTTTCTCTCCTGTAGTGCGAATAAATGAAGACTTGGAATAACTGATTTCTGCCTTACGGCTGCTATATATAAAAGTTGGTTCTAATAATCTTTACATCTATGTAAATCCATTCCAATTACTGGATAAAAAGTCTGTGCAAAATTTGTTTTAAAGAAAGGAGTCTTGTCAAGTTCAGGAAATGCTTCTACCACAACCACCTCCACCTGGGCAGGTGGCTTTGTATCCTCTGAAATAAAACCTTTTTGCCTTCATTAGTGCATTCCCAGAAAGGTTCGTATTTTCAACAGAGACTTTGTCGGGTCAGACCCTCAGAAATCTCATTGATCTTCCTCAGAGCGAAAAAATGAGAAATATTGAGCTTGATGTAGGAAATGGAATCTCCCTTTTCTCAGGCATTGAAATTTCTCTGACTACACCAATGGACTTCTAACGACCCTCTCCAGGAACACGAAAAAGGTCAATCACTGCTGATTTCAACAACTTTTTTTCTAACTCTTTTGTGGCCCGCTGAAAATTGAACATCTACTTTTCCGTATGCTGATGATCAGCACGGTATTATTCACACTCCCCAATGACAGATAATCTCATTTTGGGCGAAATGAATTTCAGAATGTCATTGTCAGTGCACACATAGAGAAAAAAGATAACACACAGAACTGCTGAACAACACTTGGATATCTGTAAGTGGAAACTGCTTGGCAAATTAGAATCTCAAAAGCCAGAGATGGAAAAGACCATCAAGTCCATCTATTTTTAAAAAGGACTTAAATCTTATTCCAAACTGCATCAAAGTAAATGGAAAATTTTTTGTTGCCTTTGGTGGGGTTTGCAGCAGGCCTACAGCCCACAGCAGGACTTTGTTTGCCACTATGACCAGTGGCAAACCTCTAATCTCAGGGAAAAAATCTTCTAACCCGGTGAATTTTGCTGTGAAACTCACTCGGCAGTGAAAAACTAAATCAAATAGGAAAGAAGCATTGCAATCCAAGTTTTGTTTTCTTTTTTTCTTTTGCATTATCCTTTGTATTATCTTTTTCCTTTCTCATAGAGAATTGTTATTTCTGGTCACTGTAGGTAACTAATACCCTCAGGCATGATCATGCAATATTCCAAACGTCTTTTGTAGGGATATAAACCACATTATTTGTACAGTTCCATGCCATCCTCTGTTGCACAACTGTTAGAGCAAGTTAAAATAGATTCCGAACTATTTTCATAAATATTTTAAGTTGCATCCTGAAAGACAGACGGGGCATGTGTCATTCTCCTGCCTACGCTCAACACTTTCCTGGGCCAAATTAACAGAAGGGTGAACAGCAACAAAAAAAATTTTACATTCAGATCAGACTTAGTGGTGATTACAACATCAGACTTAGTGGAATTTCCAGCTCAAGTCCCACACAGCCAGAAAATGAGACGAGCTAACTGCCTAAAGAGCAATTTTATTGATTTACACAGTATTTACTGCACGGGACGGGAGACACTCCCATTCCCCAGAGCCCAAAGCACTTCTGAGCTCCAAGAAGCTTCTAGGGATCCATGGAGTAGATCTGACAGTAGAATGAGACAGAAGGACCAAAAAAATCCTCGGGTGAAAGGCCCCAAACCTGCAGTTTTATGCTGTGTCAGGGACCCCATTCTCTTGCAGGACACAAGAAACTTTTGCACCATTTTTGCACCATCTGGCCCTGCGTGATCTCACCTTTTCTCTGTGTGCCTGTGCAGAAAACACACAGACAGCAGGGAGGGGATTCTCTTGTCTCCCTCCTGATTTACCACTTCCATTTTTTAGCAAGCAGCCCATGGAAAGGAATCCTGTGCTTTTAGAAGATGACCTACAGCAGTGGGAGCAGTGCCAGCATTACCTGTGTTTCTAGCATGCATTAACCGTGGAGAGTTTTGTAAGGCCTTATCAACATCATCTGAAGTCAAATGTGGAAGAGGAGCTACAAAACAAAACAAAAAGCAACACCAAAATGTAAAAAAAATCGTGAATTATCTTTTTAAACCATATTTTCCCCTGACAGGATTGCCTGAATGTGCGTCTATCTAAACAGCCTGCAGTTTGGAGGGAGGTGTGTGGGCTACAGGGTAAATTAGGGCATTCATTTATCCAGTGTCATAATTTATTATTATGAATGCACAAAATTTCCGGCTGGTTATTGACAGTGTGCGTGTGGAGGAGACTGCACCGCACTGGTGTTGCAATGCTTGGTGTTTTTTTTCTCCAAAAACCATGTTCATTTTAACTTCTTTAAACTGAGGCAAATTTTCCTCAAGCTTAGTTGTGAAAGCCCTCAATCCAGGTAATCCCTAGTCCCTTTTTTCCCATGGAAATTCTAGCCACGCACTACAATTAATTTGCACTTGGACTTCAGGGACTGTTCCTTTTTTTCCACAAAATTTACAGATTTTTTTTTTTATTCAATTCAGTTAAATCTTCCCGATCCTATCCAGAGTACAGCAAACTGCTGCCAGTCCTTAGAATCATGCCTGGAATTCACTTTATGAATCAATGTTTGCACTCTCGTTTAGTTAAAATGGAAAGCAATGAGTATGTGACCAGAAAAAACATTAGCACTGAACCCCATGTGATTTTTCTCCCTGATGAATATGGTGAGCTTCAACTTGATTTTCCTCTGAGATGGATACGTAGAAAAGAGTCCCTAATTCTTTTCTTTGATAAACGTGAGTGAAATTAATGGGAATCTTTCCATCAAACTCGATAGGATTTGGGTTGGGCTCCCTATTATGTCCTTAGGAACAGCAACATTTGCAAAACATTTGAAAACCCAATTATTCACAGCAATAAACTTAGGATTGACTGCAGACACGACGGAGGACTGGCTTACTCTCTCTGAGGTAGTGTAGGTGTGACAGGAGGATGTCTGCATTGTAGCTGGGGGTGAGCCTCTGGAAGTCATCCTTGGTCATTTTGCAGAGCTCCTTGCCGTCGATGTTCTGGAAGAGCAGGATGTCCACGTCCGGCAGCCCGTACTCCTTCACCGCCCACTCCAGCCACTGGCGCACGTGGTCTGTGCTCCACAGCGTGGGGTCTGGGGGGGCCACAGAGCGTAAAATCAGGCAGGGAAGGGGAACTGCTGAGGTGCTGGCTCAGTGCAAAATAATCCCCTCTTCACTGACTGCTGGAGGAATTAATTTGGTGTGCTGCGGGCAAGGGAGAACAACTGTGGAGGGCTGTGAGCTCTGAGTGTTAACGACAAACCCTCTGCTGCTGAGTGAGCTCCTTCTCCCACTCAGCTCTTCTGCCTCATTGTTTTTAGGCCTTTTTAGCCACAGATTGACAGAGCTGCTGGCCCACTGACAGCCCTGCAAGCTGTAGCTGAACAATTTTCAAAACTCTCTGTTCAATCCCTATCTTTATTCAAGTGAAATTTCCACTCATGAAAACTACTCTTCCTGAACTACTCTTCCTTGGGTGTAGTGTAAGTAAGCACTCACATATTTGGGCAGCTTTTTCACAAACTAGAGTGGGTCTCTCGTTAATAATATTAACTAGAATATTAAAATATTCTGCATTTTCTTTCCTAGACTGCTGTGCTGTACATTGCTACACCTGCGTGGGTTTTTACTCAATACCCGAGGTACTGGCAAAACCATCTGGGGAAAAAGGGTCCCAAACAGTCCCGATTTCTGGTAAAATGTTTTTTAATGGATCCTTAATTTTAACTTAAACTCTTCTTTTCCCCTCCAAACTCCTCATTTTCTATTTCTCTCCCATTCTACTTTTCCTTGTTCTTGAGTAAGGACCCAACAACACAAAGGTCCCTCAGTTCCTACCATGAAGAATTTATACTTTTTGCAGAGAAAAGATTAAAGCCAAGGGGAAACAAATTCTTCAGGAGTTTCTGCCTTATGATCTTAATGATTCTGTGATTTTGTGGTATCCTCAAGGCTGAGAATGGAGCACATGGAGGTCAACTGGCTGTTGCCCATCACATGAAAATCTGGGCTATGAATGGCAGCCTAAATAGCTTTTCTATGGCTCACCTTCAGTGCCATTCCCTCTGTTTTGACTGTTGTTGAGGCTGGTCTGAAAGAGGTGGAAACCTCCTGAATTCCACCAGAAAACATTTAAAATCATGCCTCCATCTGATATGAAATAAGCAGGAATCTGGAGGGATTAAAGTCTGGTGGTAAATCTTGGGTCTGGATGGGCTTGTCCACACCTACAGCAGAGAATTCTGAAAACTTCAGTTTGGTGTGAAGTAAACAACCAAACACCAGGAAATTTATCAAAATATTTTGATTATGTCTGCATTTTTAAACACTCCTTATTTACGATAAATAGCAAGTTACCACAGCTGGAAATGTGAATTATTCTTTTTTTACTTCTAACTTTACCACATGAACTGCCTATGCAGTAATCAAACCACTGCCTATGCAGTAATCAAAACCAACTGATTTTTACCCAATAATTTCTTTAAGTGATCTCAAAACAGCAAGGCTGTGACTGTGACCATCTTCTTCCTGGAAAGTCATTCAAATCCACCTCAAACACACCTCCAGGAATACACAAAATAAAAAATCCCTTGCTGAGCTAACCATGCTAAGGATTACTAAAAGACTTTAAAAAATAAAGTGCCAAACACCAGGACGAGAAATGTTTTAGGAGAACATTCAAAAGCTGTGTATTTCAGTGCTGGCAGGACACTCATTATTCAGAGCATCACTCTCCTGTGTCCAGAACAGAATTGACAATACCATTGCAGAGGACACTGCAACAGATTTGTCCACACCTTTCTTGACAAATAACTGAAATAATCACAGCTTGCAAAATTGGCCACAGTCAGTACTCTTGCATGTCTAAGCAACTGAAAAACTGTAAGAATATTAAGCAACATGGCAGAGGGAGAAATATTTCAGACAGGCACCTCTCTGCTGGAGAGGAACCAGCAGCAAAGCATTCCCTCCTGGCTGCAGGTGCTGAGTTTACCCTGTGCATATCCTGTGGTTTAGGAACACCCACAGATACCCCACAGATGCCATGATGCTTTGACTTGGAAATAGGCGAGCTAATTATTCTGCAAAATATTCCAGGTTTGTTTGGAGGACAAGGCAGCCAGAAGTGACACGAAGGCAGCCTTCTTGTCCCATTAACTGCTGAATCCCACAGCCAAGCCTGCCAAGGCTGACCAAGAATTTCTCAATTGTGCTCTTACATTGCAGTGCAGTTGTCAGTTTGCTTATTAAAATGTTTTATGCTGCCCAGACTCAGGGGATAACCCACATAAAGGCTTTTCATGCCCTGTTTGATCCCACAGAAACGACTGTGTTTTGGTATTTTCACGGACAGCCTTGCTACAGTGATTCTTTCTCCCTCTCCCACACACCCTGCGCCCAGCTTATCCAAGGGATAAGAAATGGAAGTGGTTCTTCCTTTTGCCCACTTTAGGGTGAAATCCTCCAAAAGGAGCTACAGGAGTCAGATAAGATCTGAGTGCCTTTTATCAACCCATTCTGCAGCTGAAATGGGTAGAACAGATTGGAGGTGTTCTCACTGTGATCCTTCTCAGCTCATTCTCTCAATAACCCCTAAAAATTACTGCTCTTTTCCTCCTGATCACCTGCCTCGATACTTTTCTCCAAACCCTCTTAAATAATCTTAGTGGACTTGAGGGAGATGCATTTTTTTTCTAGCTTGCAGTTTTGGTGCAGAGGGTCTAACCTGCTGGCACAATGACTCTTCGTTCGTTGGTCGTCATGTTTGGGGGTGGAACGTGCTTCTCCTCCATGTAGTTTCCATAGTTCATCCCGACGCTGTCTGAGCTGCTCACCATCTTCCCTCCTTTTGCCACGCTGCAGTCATCTGGAGAATTCCTAGGCAGACAAGAAAGGTGTGCTTCCATTATTATTCCAGTCCTTATTAAAGTCACCAGCAGAGAATCACCTGGAATGAAATGGAAAACTGGGAGCCGAGCACGTGGAAACTCAGTACCACCCCCCCCCACCCAGTGACTCTGCTGATTCCTTCAGTTGTCTAAAAACACCAACCAGGTTCAGTGGACCATATATTTATTTTTATTATCACAGGATCAGGCTCTCCAATCTCCCCAGAAATTATAAACACTAATAATTTAATTCCAGACACGGAATGGAGGTTTGGTCATGATCTTGTTCAGCCTAGTGGCTGCAAGGAGCTGCATTTCCCTCTCCAAACATCTCACGGACAACTGAGAAACACAGAAATGCACTTAATTCACATTTTCTGGGGGAAAACTATTCTTAGTTGCCGTTGTCCAAGCAGCCCAAGGCTTGGAGAGCTGCCCACCTCCACTGCCATCGTTGTTCCACACTCAGTTGCACTTCATGTCATGCAATGCATTCGCATTTCTATGTAAGGCTCACAAAAAGGGGAACATTTGCCAAAGCCATGATTCAAAATACCACACGCATGACTGGAAAAACCTTTCAGCTCCTGACTAGCTCAGTCTCCATGGTACTGTAGTCAAGACAGGGAAATCTGCAGAGGATCTGCAACCAGACACCTCTTTAATTTTGGCTTTGCTTTCTGAATAGAGTCTTTAGGTTTAACATCCCACAGGGGGTTCCCTAATGGCATTTTAATTGCATCACAGTTTTCTTTCTGGCAGACACAGACATATTTGTCCCTTAATTTAATGTCTACAACGTGTTTCATCAGAGGGAGAAAAATTGTTACAAAAATCAAAATAAAGAACTCAGCCATGGGGGAATACCTTTAAATGTAAAGAGGTTGTTTGGCAAGGGAAGGAGGGTGTTAGTTGGGGTTTGGTTTCTTTAGCAATACCTCATTACTAACAAGCTTTCTTTTAGTCCTGCCATTTAACTCCTGAATTTGTGCTGCGGGTTCATGGAATCATGGAATCACAGAGTGGTTTGGGCTGGAAGGGACATTAAAGATCATCCAGTGCCACCCCTGCCATGGGCAGGGACACCTCCCACTGTCCCAGGCTGCTCCAAGCCCCAGTGTCCAGCCTGGCCTTGGGCACTGCCAGGGATCCAGGGGCAGCCACAGCTGCTCTGGGCACTCTGTGCCAGGGCCTGCCCACCCTCCCAGGGAACAATTCCTTCCCAATATCCCATTTAATTCTGCCCTGCTTCAGTTTAAGGCCTTTCCCCCTTGTCCTGTCACTCCATGCCTTGTCCAAAGTCCCTCTCCAGCTCTCTTGGAGCCCCTTTTAGGCCCTGTGACTCAATTGTGTTGACTGCTCAGCACTACCATGGCTCAGGAACTAATGCAGTTTTAATTCTCACATGTGTGTTTTAGAAAAAGGAACCAGCACTTGGAAAGCTGAAAAATTAGTGTGCATCTTAAATACTGAAAGAAAATATGAAGTATAGCATTATTTTTTCTACGCAGTATTTCTACTAATTTTACCCTTCTTTGTTAATGCAGACATTAATGAAAAAGTCAACTGCTGATGAATTTCAGTTTAAAAATAAAATATATCACAGAGATCATTCAATGGATGACAGCATCTTCTTTAGGAGAAGGAACGGGGCCTTGAATGTTGCCTGGAAAACTCTGGCTTCACACACTTTTTCCAGGATGCCTCTACACACATCACATATGAAATCTGCCCCGTGTAAAAGCCCTGCAACTGCTCTGTCAGCCAGAGGACTGGAAAACAACCAGGAGGGAAAACACAGTCAGCACCTGCCACTGCGTGGTGCTGAATTCAGCCCTTCCTCTCACAACCAGAGCACTTGGGCAATGTTTTCCCAGGTTTAGTTTTGCTCTCCTACCACACACCACTAAATATAACCCTGGGATGCAGCCTATTTCTGTCCAAACAGAGCAGAGCAAAACAAAGCTGCATTTTGTTTCAGACATAAATGCTGAAGAAGAGCTTTTGTGATGATTCCTTGCGAGTGAAACGTTGGCTTTTTCTGCTTCCCCTTCACAAATACAAATGGCATAAATGCATGAGCGAGCCTGCACTTTAAATTTTGGATATTTGGAAACATCCTCCACCACCTGCCCTTATACCTGTGCAGATATGGACCATGACTCCCCAAAACAGTTCTGTTACAAAGAACTTCTTGGCTCATTCACTGAATTTTTAGGAAACAGAGAACTAGCAATATCCTTTAGTTTTAACTAGCACAGTTATTTAATTTTGGGGTGGTTTTTTTCTGGGGAAAGACATTTGGGATAGAGGGACTCCAAAGTGAAATATCCCATCAGTAGCAGCCTACAGCACTTCTACAGGCAATGATGCATTAAAAACACTCTTGTAAACACTGAGCAGTAAATGATGTGAAAGATCCAGTAGCACACAGCTTTTGGCAATCTGACAGGGCTTCTGAGATGCTTTTCTGATCTGAATATAAACAGACAAGGGTGGGGAAGGAGATCATAAATAAGTCATAACTTTTCATTAAAATCCAGAAGCAGATGGTCAAGGGTTTTGTCCCTTTAGCTCACTGGGTGGACAAGCAAATCCCCCATCCATCAAATCTCCTAAGACCACGCTTAATTTCAGGCACGGAATCAGCTCCGTGGGACTTAACAGGACTACTCTGGTACTTCAAATTGAGTGTGTGCCCTAAACCACTGAGCCAGGGCTTAACTCAACTGCCTGGAACAAACTCCTACAGTACAGAAAGCAAAACTGAAAACGCAAGCAGACGCAAGAAAATGGTGTTTCTAGTGCCCAGAACAACAAGAGAGTGATTGTCTACAAAGGGGTTTTTTTAGGACTTTCTGTGAGTCTGCTTTATTTCTGAACCACCGGGGGAGCAGGGTGGAAAAGCAGCTTTTGGAAAGTGTGCCCAGAGTGAAGGGTGCAGCTCTGCAGTGATTCATCCCCAGCTCCAGGTCTGAAATGAAACCAGAGATGTTTTTCTTCACGGCTGCCTGTTATTTTTGCCCTTTGTAAATATACTGTGTTACACCTGGAATTTAGAAAAAATAAAAAAATGTAAAAATTAAAAAGAGGTAAGACTACACACCACCATGGTACCCAAGAACACTTTGTCCAGTCTTGAGCTGATAAATGTCTGCTGAGAAAGTATTTTCTCCTTGGACCTTGAAAGCCTTGCCTTTACACAGGGTTACTCAAAACTGAGCTGATTTGATGGTAAAATTTATCACCCACTCCTACCAAAGCTGATTGGAGTTTTGCCAGCCATTGACTCTGATGAAAGCAGATGTAAGTTCATAAATAAGTGCATGAAACACATTTTTTCCTTTTCACTATGCTACTATTTTCCCCATGTGACATAAAACACCTGTGTTGTGTCGAAGTGCAAGGTGTCAAAGAAACTCAGATTAGGAATCAGCAAAACCCTACATGTGCCATTCCCGTAGTATAAACTCCTCTATTTAGTATTTCTGAGTTTCAGAGGGAAATAAATGAGAAAAAATATATTCTCCAAATATCTGCATGTCTTCAGAAGTTTATTTAATAAGCACAGCTTGGATTACAGAGGCTGCTACAAGGCCAGCTCATACTGAGGGCATTGCAAAGCCTGCTCAGCTCCATCTTCATTCACTGCAGCTGCTCACGTTGTAGTGAATTTGGTCAGTGCTTCCTCCCCAAAGAGTTTGTCACTGAAAAAGTGGAGAAAAACCTGAAACTTCCCTGAGATTTGTTACTCTGAGGTACAGTGGGGACAGCCAGACCCTCCCTTGTGAGGAGCCTGTGCTGAGACTCTGAAAAGCACTTCCAGGGGTGATTTCAGAGGCCTCAACACTTGTCAGAGAATCACAGAATCCCAGAATGGTTTGGGTTGGAAGGGACCTTAAAGATCACTCAGTTCCCACCCCCTGCCCTGGTCAGAGACACCTTCCACTGTCCCAGGCTGCTCCAAGCCCCAGTGTCCAGCCTGGCCTTGGGCACTGCCAGGGATCCAGGGGCAGCCACAGCTGCTCTGGGCACCCTGTGCCAGGGCCTGCCCTCCCTCCCAGGGAACAATTCCTGCCCAATGTCCGATCGAAACCTGTAATTTTTCAGTTTTAAGCCATTCCCTGGGTCCTGGCCCTCCAGCCCTTGGGAATTGTCTCTCTCCATGTTTCCTGGGGCTCCTTCAGGCCCTGCAAGGCCACACTGAGCTCACTCCAGAGCTTCTCCTCTCCAGGCTGAACAATCCCAGCTCTCCCAGCCTTTCCTCCCGGCAGAGCTGCTCCATCCCTCTGCTCATCCTGGTGCCTCCTCTGGACTCCCTTCCAAGACTTCTTGTGAGAACAAAATTTCCCACGGAGAAGCCCAGCACAACAGAGGCATGAAAATGCCAGAAAACTCACGCTGGTCGGAATATCCCTGGGGTGCTCCCACAGGCTCCTGCCCACCGGCTCAGTGGACTGGGCTGGGGAGCTGTACACAAAGAAGTAAATAAATGGGTGAGTAAGTAACTGGAAAAGGGATGGCCAGGGTGGGAACAAGCTGCCAGGTCTGTGGAAGGCAGGGAAGTCCCTCAGAAACACACCACCGGCTAAAGCTGCTTAAACTGCTGCTGAAGCCACAGCTAATCTTTGCTACACGGTGTCAAAAGCATCCCTAAGGAGATAAAAGAAAAGAAAAAAGAAGAAAACTGCAGTTCCCCCCAGGCCACTCAGTCATGGGACTGCTTTGCTCCATGCAGGGCTTTGCAAGGTCCAGCAGCCCCAGCAGGCCATGGCCAAGGAGAGGCTGGGAAGGGGGCATCCCCCCGCGAACAGAGCACCCAAAACAGAGGCAAACACCTCTGTGTGGGGTGCCCTGGGCTCGCTGGGTGCTCAGGGTTACGTGGGGCTGGCCCAGGGTCACTCAGGGATGTCACCTGGAGGCACCTCTGGTTCCTTTCTCCCGTGACAGCACCCACAGAGCTGTTTGGCTTTCTGTGAGCAAAGCAGAAGGTGCTTTTTTACTGAGCTGTACACACACACAGAGCAACCATTCATCGCCAATCAAACAATAACTCTGGCTAACTCAATCTTTTCATTTTCTTTTTTATTTTCTTCCCCTTAGCTTTCCCCAGCTATCCTGCAACCCACAGCTGCTTCAAGCCTCAAGGCCATGGTGGCAAATTCAGGCAGTCAGCATCTGGCTCACTAGAGGCCAGTCAAGCTATAAATATTCCCAGCCTGGCTCTTTGTGCTCACGGTGTGGGGAAACAGCTGGTTTAAGTTTGACTGCACGTTGTCATTTCTCCATTAGCGCAAACACTTCAGTATTTCTTACGTGTCAGGTTGGAGTGAAGAAAGGGAAAGCAGGGAAGGGGGTCACGAAAAGCCAAAGCTAAGAAATGATGTTCTGTATATACATAATTTACAATTAGATTGCTGCCTGGGACGAGGCTGAGGTTTGACATGGTGATAGCTAGGCCAAAGCCACAACGACTTCCCACTTGGCCTATAACTTTCAGGACCTATTTTCTCTTGTTTTTCTTTTATTATTTTTATAGAAATTCTATTATGATGGTAATGGATTACATTTCTCAAATTGAATTTCATTTCAAGAGCTTGTAAGGCTGTTGTATTTGTGGTTTCGTAAAATATGAAATACCAGGAGACGGGGCCCTTCCCAAACCACACGTGCCTTCTTTTGTGGGCAGGGATCACATAGAAAGTTAGGAAAAGAGAGCATGCCAGGCATAAACAGAAGTGACATCTTGTATGGAAACCATAATCCCCCATGTCTGTGGAATGTCTGCTGATTTTCATGATTAGCGCTGAGGGGCTGTGAGGGTGCAAAACGCTAAAGCTCTTGATTAGCCACTTTTCCTTACCTTCTGTTTTGTCTTAAAAAGCTACTCCTAAACTTTCAATGCTGAACACCCCCACTGATGCTACCCTGATCAAAATGAAACACCCACTAATGACGGGGCAGAGGAGAAAACTCTCCACCAGCTCCAAGTGCTCTGGACACAGTAAATCCTGTACAGGAAATCAAAAAGCAATGACGGCAATAGTCGTAAATAATGACAGCGATCACAACTCTTGTGGGGTCCTCTGTCATTATTTGAAGACTGTTTTTATATTTCACTGCCCGTCCAAAAGCCTCTGGTTGCTGGAAAGTCAGTGGTCAATCCCAAATGTAGACATGATAATTATGAATGAGCCCATTATCCCACAGTGGAAAGCTTCTTATTTAGCACCTGCCAGCCCAACAGCCCCCAAAAAGCTTCCAAAAAAATAAAATAGTTGTAGTATTAGTGAGCTGAGTTTGTTTTTCTCCTTGGCAACCTGTTTGCCTCAAGAACAGAGCCAAACCATGCCCACACACGCACCCAAGTGCTCGTATTAAGCTGGTGGATTTTCAGAGCAAAGAGGAGCTTCTTGAAGCAGTCACACATCCTGACTTTGCCATTTTTCCAGCTTGGTAGGCAGCCACTCCACCAACCACCCAGTCTTTGGGAAAAAGGATTATCAGTCTGAGATAACCAAGGTCTTTTTACCCAAAATTAATAATATTTTACACAGGCAGCTCCAACAAGGAAAATCGTCCTCTTAGGACACATCTCCCAGCTCTGCCCTGGGCTGACACAGGGGCTGACTCTGCTGGAGACACAGAGAGCCCGATGGCCTGCTGGGGGGTTTGGGCCGGGCTTGTTGTTTAGGCTGAGCTGAGGTTTCCCAGGAATCCCGGGGCTGGATGCCGGTGGCGTGCCAGCAGATGTGGAAGGGACGTGGCACCGCGCCCCCGCCGCGGGGTTGTGCTCCAGGGGTGGAAAAAGCCGTGCCTTGGGAAAACAAGTGATGTCAGGGTGAGAGCTGCGTATCAGCCCTGTCCCTCCCCATGCTGGATGCTCACAAGGTGGGGATCAAGAGGATGGGGCCAGAATTTTCAGGGACAGGATGAGGAGTGATGGCCATGAACTGAACCACGAGAAGTTCCACCTCAAGAGGAGGAAGAATTTCTTTACTTTGAGGGTGGCAGAGCACTGGAACAGGCTGCCCAGGGAGAACATGGAGTCTCCCTCTCTGCAGACATTCCAAACCCACCTGGATGCCTTCCTGTGTCACCTGCTCCAGGTGACCCTGCTTTGGCAACAGGGATGATCTCCAGAGGTGCCTTCTAACCCTGATAATTCCATGATTCAATGACTCTGTGATTCTGCAGAGCTGCTTAAATGCTCTAATTAGACCCACCAGTATCACACCATGATGCACAGGTGCCTCCTTCAGCTTAAAGCCTGCCAGCCTGGATCCTGGGAGCAGGATGGATCTGCTGGAATACAGAGCTCCACATGGATGAATTCTCCCTTCCCAGTGCCTGGGCACAGCAGCTGTCACACATCTCGATAGTGCAAGGTACCTCAAGCACTCCCCATTCCAATTTGCTGGCTTGTATAACTCAAAAAATCTACTCCTTAGGAGACTTTACATCAAGGGGAAAAGGAAAAAAACACCAGCAAAAAACCCTTGAATTCACCCTGGATTCTGAAAAGTCCTCCTGTGTGTCAGACGTACTGAACCCAGCGACTACAGAGGCTCTTTGATGAAAATTCAGGCAGTTACATGCAAAGAAAAATGGTATTTCCCCAAAGAGCCAGCACAAAAGATGTATTAAGTGATAATTTCATTCTCAAATGGTTTTCAAGCAACAACTGGTAGCACTTAAATCAACATTTTGCACATGATTAAATCCTAAGGACAACTAATTATTTCTGGCATTTCTTTAAAACTTCTCTATCAGCCAAGCTGATGTTGGAAAGCTTCTGCTGTGCTTTCACTGCAGTTAACTTTCAAAATACTTCTTCAATGAAATCATCACACTGCTCATGGCAAGAGAAATTTATCTGTGGCCTGAATAAGACTCTGTGTTCCACTTCAGCCTGCCTGAAAAAGATGGATTACCTACAGTAGATGTCATTATTCCAAGCTACCTTTGTGTAGTCCCACCCCTGGGCACGGCAGAGCCCCATGGGCGAGCGTATTCCAAGATCGCTGGGAAATCCAAGGATTTAAATGTTGTTTAAGCAGTATCCAGAGCCTCATAAGAGCATTCCCATGGAGGGAATTTCTCCCTAAATGCATGACATGAATTGCACTCATTGTGGCAGAACTGCTTGTGTCTAATTTGATAAAATATATAAAGAACAATAAACAGGAAAGTAAGAGTGTGGCATATGCAACCTCCAGATTTATACTACAAGGATGAATCTTTTGGCCTGACCCAGGAGCAATAAATAGCAGGAAACAGGATTATTACACTCAGGTGAAAGATTGACTGGAGGGTGGCACAAAAGGTCTCATTAGATTTATGTACCTGGAAGGAACAGAATGGCTGCACCAACATAATGTACTTAAAGAAACTCAATTTGATACCACCTGTGACAACCTTACACATGCAACAACAGCCAGGTAAATGACAGCTTTAATTTAAACTTTTCTTGCTTTATTTAATTTAAGGTAATCCCCCAGGCTATATTTTGTGCTGTTGGGCAGTGGGGTTTAGCTTGAAAAATACTGTTATTGTTAAAGAAAAGTGGGTAGCTAATCCCTGTGCAGCACACTAAAAATAACCCTTTAATTTCATTCTAATGGCATTTCTTTGGTATTTGCAGGAATGCCAGCTCTGAGACCCTCATGTTTTGAAATTTAATGTAGGGCAATCACAGCCAAAGTGTATCTGGGGGAAGTCCTAGCAGAGGGGGCACATTCCTTCTTTGAGTGGGTTCTTAACTGGGGATGTCTAAGGGGATCAACATGCTCCTAAAATCCTATACCCTCTTCCAAAGGACAGAATAGATGGCCAGGAAGCACTGACACAGGGAGAAGGGAGAGCTGGACAGCAAAAAATTGCAATGTTACCTTCTCCCTGGCCACCGCTTTGGGGGATCTCATTCCCTGCTTTGCATCCTGAATTATTCAGATCCAGGAGCCCACGTGGGAGGACAATTACAGAGGATACCCTGGAGATCCTCGAGGCAGCACTTGCATGGCTCTGCAGTGTGGGGTCATATTTTAGACTCCTCTGGGACAACTCAGGTTTTAAAATGGGTCTAAACAGAGCAGGTACAGTTTTACTAAAAATGAAACACAACTCCAAGCACTCCAGGTACTGCTTGTGTTAATATCTAACACACAGAGCATTTTAAGAACTGAGGAAATAATTATCATTTAATAATATCATTTAAGGAAATAAGTTTATGGACTGCAAAAGAGGAGGGTGGGGAAGCCTTCTGCAGAAAAGAAAATGCAAAGTAACCTCCAGAAAGGCAGGGTAGCACAATCTGATACACACTTTTTTCCCCCTAAAACTGGCAGGAATACCACATTCCAATTTCCAGAGTGTAGTAACACTACATATTACATACACACATGTATGTGAGGTTTAGAAATGCCACAACATTTTAATTTTTGTTGCTTGGCAGTGTTAGTTCTCCATTAAAATGTAGTCTTAAAATCTACTTTTTCAGGCATGAGTTAGGCCCTATAAAATAAAACTTCTCTGATGAAATAAATGGTGTTTTTTAATTAGAATAATATTTTAAAATTATTTTTGTGTATAGTATGAGCATGCAGTATTTTTTTTTTGTTGGGCTGATCTTTTTTATTTTGTAGCTTGCAAGTGATTTTTTTTCTTTCTTTTTCAGCAAGTCATGACTTAGGAACTGTAGCAAAGTATGAATTTTCCTTGTTGTCTCCAGTTAGGAGCTCTGCACTGCTCTTTCAACAGGGAAGGCTGTGAAAAAATTCAAGATTAATAAAGAAACACCTTCCACCATCCCAGGTTGCTCCAAGCTCTGTCCAGCCTGGCCTTGGACACTTCCAGGGATCCAGGGGCAGCCACAGCTGCTCTGGGCACCCTGTGCCAGGGCCTCCCCTCCCTCCCAGGGAACAATTCCTTTCCAATATCCTGTTTAACCCTACCCTCTGGCAGTTTGAAGCCATTCCCCCTTGTCCTGGCACTCCAGTTCCTGATGAAGGGTGCACAAGCACAAGCATTTTATGAGGATAGAGCAGACACCTCTGGAGGAAATGCAGACACCTCTCTCCACAAAGGGCAATTCTGGCAGCTGAAACCGCAGCCACCTCCTGTCTATTGACTGTGCAGGGAGCCAGAGCATCATCCTGAGTGGCTCAACGCGTGCACACACTAACAGAAAATAGCAAAAAAGGAGGAGAAATCATAGGTTCATGGAATACCCTGTGTTGGAAGGGACCCCCAAGGATCACCCAGTCCAAGCCCTGCCCCTGCACAGACACCCCAACAATCCCACCCTGCCCAAAGGCTCCCGGAGCTCTGGCAGCCTCGGGGCCGTGCCCATTCCCTGGGGAGCCTGGGCAGTGCCCAGCACCCTCTGGGGGAAGAACCTTTCCCTGATATCCAGCCTGAGCCTCTCAGCAACAATTAGCTCTAATGATCTACTCTAATGCACTTTATGGAATTTACACTGAGGGAAACTGTGATCAGTTCTCTTACAGAAATGCCAGCATAAATACTTGAGAGGAAATTTTAGGAAGCAGTTAAGACTGATTTTGAATCAATACTCCATTTGTGATTATACCTCTGCATTTGCTTAGCACAAAAAAAAATTAAAAAGACACCGAAACAGATTAAAGACACTTAAACTTCTGAATAAGCAGCCTTACAAGACTTCCTCTAATTCTTTGTAACTTCAGCTCACTGTTTATTTCTACGTATCTCAAATCTTTGACTACTCACTGGGAATTCTGATTTGACTTCAGCACAATTTCCATCCTCACCACTGAACAGAGGAGGTGTGATAAGCTGTCAGACCACTTTGCCCTGCTTGTGGTGCTCATCACATCAGCACAGCAAGTGTGAACAGCAACCACAGAGCCCAGGGCTGAGGTTTTCCTGAACAACTGATCCTGGGAGATGAGATTAAAATGCAGGTGTTTGTGACAGAGAGATGTGAAGCACAGGCTCCACTGGTACATCACCAGCAATTGTCAGCAACTGACTCTTCTGGACCTTTGCCCTTCAGCAACACCAAAGGAAAACTGTTTTGACAGTCAGGCATTTTAAACAGGAAAGCACTTGTTTGGATAGTTTCCTTGAAAAAAAAAAAATACAAATCTTCATTGTGTTTTTTCAGATGTCCCACAGGGTGCTCCTAAGCTTGGGAAAGCCACCAGTCAATATCCAAAAATCCACTGCAATACCTTTGCAGCCTAATTGATACAAGTCTCCTTTACAGTGGCATCCCTAAAAAAAATGTCCTGAGACAACAGTCAATGCACAGACACTCTGTGGCTACTGCCCGGTGAGCTGGGTAATTTCTTCTCCTGTTCCTTTCTATTCCCCTGCCTGCCTCCACATTTATGTTGTTTTTTCAGCCTGAGTTCTTAAATCCAGCTCCACTTTTTGTCATTATGTTTACAGCAAATACAAAAGTGAAGATCACTAGTTCACTCCCTCTGCCGTTACAAGAATTTAATTCCAATGTTTCCCTGTTTGGTTATATCTGGAGCAAAGGCAACTGCCCAAATGATTTGACAACTTCCATGGAGTGTTAGATCACACACACCACACCCTTCAATGGATCAGTGGTGCTGCTCCAGGCTGCAGTCAATCCCCATTTTATTGACTTTAATATGTGCTCCTTCACCTGGTGTGCAAAGCAAATTCACATCCAAAATCAGAGGAAAGGTACTGCACAAGCTCATGAGAAGTCTGTGCCTGTAGCACCATTTTAGACCCTCTGGAACACCTGGACAGGGCTGGCAGGTCAAGGTAGGGCAACCTGGAGCCTTCTGGGATGGCAGCAGTGCCCAGGTGGGATACCCTGAGGCACCTAAAATGGTGCTAAACACACAGATTTAGACAACTGAGCCACACCCACCACAAAAAACCCTGTTCCCGAGCCACCACCAGCCTTATTACCTTGACCCGTTAACCTGGTTGGGGTTACACTCCATCTTGATGGTGACTCTGGCTGGGGGCTGTGACAACCAGTCCTGCTGGGGGACACGTGGGCTCATCTTTGAGGTCTGCCCATATTCACTGGAGGAGGAGGCCGTCATCTCTGTCTTGGCGAGGTGGGGTGATCCGTAGGCACACTCGAACAGGGACTGGTCTTCGCTCACCACCGATAACGCTTCCTGCAAACCAGAGAAGGGTCAGTGCAGCCACGGTTCAGGGCAGCCATCGCAACGTTCCCCACAGAAAAAGGGCTTGTCCCTCTTACAGGGCGGTGAACAGTCTCGTTAGGTTTTAGCACTGTTGTTGGTGGAGGTGAGGACCCACCGGGACAGATGTTGGCAGCACAAGACGGGAGGACAAGGGAACCTCTCCCCGGAGAGAGCCTTCCCACAGCAGATGCACAAACACATGCTACCAAACACCTGGGAAGAGTGGCCAGCAGCTGGGAGGGAGGAGAGGGCAGGATGGGCAGCAAAGCTTGGGTCTGTGGGGTCTCAGTAGTGCTGCAGAGGGTGAGATCTGCTGGATGAAGCAAAAATTGCTCCCCCTAAGAGGAGCAACCAAAAGCCAGGCCCTGCTGACCCACTGGGATCCCCTTTTCCTTCCTCAGGGACCCAGGCCAAGTCCTTTCTGGACCAGGAGCCAAGATACCTGGGCACAACCTCCAATCCAGGGACATCATGCCCACCAGCCACCTCCCTCCCTCTCATGGCAACTCTTCCTGGTGGAAATCCAACTCCGGAGCTGTGGGAAGGGCTTCCCACCCTCGTTATGGCAGCACTGGGGTTACGGCCATCGAGGGCAGCAGGGCCCATCAGCTCCCTCAGTGGCGGGACAGCTGCCACCACATCTCTCCGGAGGCAGACAGACACCAGAGGGAGGGACAGTCGCCCTCTATCCCCACTGCCAAGCATTCCTGCTGGCACCAATTCCTTCCCTGTGCTATCTGGAGTTGAGTCTCGTGAGCGAGGCAGTGCCTGGGCCAGGCTCGGGATGGTGCTGTGGCTACCACATCCATCAGAAAACGTGGGAAGAGCTGAAACTCCCAAAGGGACACATCCCACCCGAGATGAGGCTCGCCAGCCACGAGAGCAGATCTAGGCTGCCACACTCCTGCTGTTCTTCAGCAGTGCACAGACCCGGGGGCACCCTCCAAAAGCAGAATTCCAAGGAAATTCCCCCTCTCCAGGGGTCACTTACGGTGGACAAGGTGCACAGGGGTGCAAATTCAAGCACTGGAAGGGGCTGCCCAGGGAGGTTTGGAGTCCCCATCCTTGGAGGTGTCCAAGGAAGGCCTGGACACTGTGGCACTCAATGCTCTGGGCTGGGGACAAGGTGGGCATCAGGCATAGCTTGGCCTGGCTGGGCTGGGAGGGCTTTTCCAGCCTCAGTGACTCTGTGAAAGGACTGTAACCCACTGTGTGACTCCATCCTGCCATCCCGGCCCTGTGGCACGGAATGGAGCAGGGGTGCAGCCCAGCACCTCCTCCCTGCCATTGTGGGGACAATGCCCAGCCCTGGGCGGGCGAGGAGGCTCCGTGTGAGCCCAGGGGCCGCCAGCAGCCGAGGGGGAGGCCGGGCCAGCTGGCCATGGCTGCGAGTGTGGGGGCCAAGGATCGGGGAGTGGGGGGAATCCTGAGCCAGACTCGGGGCAGGGAGCACTGTGAGGCAGCGTGTGTGGGCTGTGCTCCTGCCAGATCTGCTGCTGACGGCCAGAACCGCGTGGTCCTGTCAGCAGAGGAGAAGGGAGAGAGGAAAGAGATGGGAGTTCCCTGGCTCTGGGAGGGTGGGTGGCTGGCTGCAGGCTCCCACCCTCCCTGGCTGCTGGAAGAGAGCTTTGCCAAGCTCCAGCAGTCACATGCTGCCCTCAAAATCAGTGTTTCTTCATTTTAAGGCCCACGGACTCCATCCTTGTGGGTTTCTTTCAACCCCAGGTTATTCTGTGATTCTACATTTCTCCTTTCCATCCACCTGGTTTGTGAGCCCTTGGGGGGCACTCTTAATATTCACAGTTTGCTCTACAACTGCAAAGGTGGGAACATCACTTTCAGCTTCTTACTCCTTGTGAAAAATGAGATCACCCCTAAATCTTGGGGCTTGAGGAGTGGAATCTCAGGCCCTCCAAGCGCCCTGAGACTTATGATTGAATCACTGAGTTCAGGCAGTGATCTACATCTTTTTACTGCTGATTTTCAGATGCCATTTGAGTGCAAAGATAACCACTAGGCTGCCACCAGTGACTCCCCCGTGAACACCCTTCCTTCTGTGTTCTGCACACTCTCCCACCAACCTGCACACAGCTACCTCTGCCTCTTTGGTTCTGTGAGACAAAAAGGGTGCCAGAATAACACCTCCCCTTTTTGTCATGCCTCTCATGCCAGAAACTTTTGCTGTTGGTGGTCTGAAGCTTTTCTGATCAGCTTTTTCTTGGAAAACATGCAGATCAAGGAGGTTTGTGGGGAGATGGCTGCTGGTCCCTTACTCCCTAAAGATTCTTCCCTGGCTACACTGAGAGACAGCAGGGAACTTGATGTGCTTGGATAGTAAAGTCGCAGGGATCATGTAACAAGAACTAAAGAAAGAATATGTTACACTGGAAGGAAAATGAAGAGTTCTTTCTCAGCAGTCCATGAGAGTTTTTCAGGAAAAAAAACCCCAAAACGAAATATATTTATGCACAAACACAGCCTGGCCAGATGATCACAATGCATCCCATGCCTGACGCTACTGAATGCACAGTTCCCTCTTTTCTGCCCCAATCCATGAGACCAAAAACATGTAACAAAATAATCTTGGAAGAGTTAGCTGCAGTAAATACACTAAAGTGTGAATTATACAGGAGAAAGCTGATACAGATTGCAAATAAAGCAGAGTATTATTCTACTTTGTAAACCATTTACTAATGGACCTTTTCAAAACAGGCATCAAGCACTATATAATGGATTTATTTCTCATCCTCCCCCACAGAAGTGAAACAAAGCAAATTTTTCTGGCTCCTATTAAAGATGACTCCACCTAATGTAAGTTAATTTATGGATATTTAGAGTAAGTATAAATGTAAACAAAAACAAGAAAAAAGGGGTTTCTATTTAGTAGCATTACTAATGACAACAAACACTGCTTGTACTATGGATGCTCATTATGATGCCTATTATGTTGCCTATCATATCCCCTAAAGAGGGGAAGTACAAACATTTAAACTTCCTGAGGAGCACAGCAAAGGCTGGAAATATGAACCCAGTTGCCTAGGGCTATGTGAGTATCTACAACTATGGGCACAAAACAAGACAAACATAAATGAGCCCAAGAGATGGACTTAAACTTCACGTTTTGGAGGAAAATTCATGCACAAAGCAAGCTCAGCCTGAGTTTAGCTCTGGTTTAATAGCACTCATCTGTACTCCATCCTGCTGGTTATCAGTTAGTGCTCGCTGACAGGTCTGGGAAGGCTCTGGAGGAATAGCTGAGCTCCTGCCAGCTTTGTGTGCTGTGGGTCGGGCCCTTAGTGGAGGCTCATTAATGTGCGCTCCACAACAGAGTGTCACAGAGCCTCTGATATTTTACCCTCCCCAGTCTTGGCTGGCCTGTCTGGAAGGACAGCAGGACATGGGTCACCCCTCCCTGGGTGACAAAAGCTGCACTGGCCATCGAAGCCTTTGCAAAATGTCGAGAGGTCAGCACAACTAAAGAAAATGGCCCAAGCTGGAATGAGCCTTATGTCCTCTTCAACCTCTTATTCCTCTCAGTGACCTTAAATCAGAAAATCCCAGAATGGTTTGGGTTGGAAGGGACCTTGAACATCATCCAGTGCCACTCCTGCCATGGGCAGGGACACCTCCCACTGTCCCAGGCTGCTCCAAGCCCCAGTGTCCAACCTGGCCTTGGGCACTGCCAGGGATCCAGGGGCAGCCACAGCTGCTCTGGGCACCCTGTGCCAGGGCCTGCCCACCCTCCCAGGGAACAATTCCTGCCCAAGATCCCATCCAGCCCTGCCCTCTGGCACTGGGAAGCCATTCCCTGTGTCTTGTCCCTCCATTCCTTGTCCCCAGACCCTCTCCAGCTCTCCTGGAGCCCCTTTAGGCCCTGGAAGGGGCTCTGAGCTCTCCCCGGAGCCTTCTCTTCTCCAGGTGAACACCCCCAGCTGTCCCAGCCTGGCTCCAGAGCAGAGGGGCTCCAGCCCTGGAATCAACTTAGGCCACTTGAAAGGTGAGGATTTCTGGCCCAGGCTTTTCTGAATCCACCAGCCTTGCAAGACCCAGGGATGCTGAACAACCAGAACTCAACCAACCTGACACAACCTCCCATGAAGCTCATCCTGGGGAAAAGCACGGAAACAGCACCCAGGAATAGGAAGCATTTCTCAGCTATTCAGGAATGTCTGACAAGGGGCATAACTTGGTATCCCCAAACCGTGAGCTGTGAAAGGAAGGCTCCAACAGCAAACTTCTGTCCTGGAACAGCTGACAGAAAGCACTGTGGGTTTTTTCTTTCCTAAATACAGGGACTTAAAAATCTGTTTTGCGTTATAATTGCGAATGCAAGCTCCTGGACCAAATCTAATATAAAAATTGTCAGAACTCACCATCATGAAAAAATAGCGGCATGGTCTGGCCGCATATAAATGTAAACAAAGCTATTAATACTGACAATGTTTGGCAAGGTTTTATTACATATGGATGCCAGTTCTATTCCTAGTAAATGCTTTTCATTACTCATTTACGTGTTAACCTCTCTTTCTCATCCATATTAACGCTGTCTCTGGAGCAGTTTGGCAACATCAAGCCGTACGTGGGATAAAGCAACGTAAACATTAATAATTATTACAAAATAGTTGCATTACAGGCTTCGTTCAGTTTTGCAAAGGTTTGTACCTTTGTGACAATAATTTTAGCAGTGAACGGGGTCATCTTTCTGGATTTCACATGATGTAACATATTCTCATGACATCTCAGAAATGAAGCCTTTAATTTCCAGTAATCAATGTCTGGAGTAAAGGGATATGAAGAAAGGAACACATGGAGCTTAAAGCAGAAGGTGGGAAAGGTCTTTCATGCAAATCTGTGAAGCAGAGCTGTTGGTATCTGAAGTCAATATTGAACACAAATTTTCTTTATTTCATCTTCCCTTCTCCACATATTTCCTCTCACGACATCACAGCAAAAAAAACCGCAACAAAACCCAAACAAACCTGTGTTCCTTCATTATATTCCTTTTATATTTTAATGGCTTGTACTATGCCAAACCCGGCTTCTCCCTTGGACTTTCTGTACTAATGATAAAAGAACAAAACGATTTCTCTATTTGGCTTTGACTTACACTTCACTGATAAGTTTAAAAAAAGAAAAAGAATAACAGACTGACAAATCTGTAGAACAATAGGTACAGCAACGCCTTTAAAGTAGGCATAAAGTCATTAGGACAAAGGTGTTTACTTAATCAAATGCAAGATTACTTGGCCTAGAAGCATGAAGTTACAGGAAATGTGATTGAAGTAGTTCCCATCATGAGAAGCACATGCAAGCTGCCCTCTCCTTTAAATGCAATGTCAGGAACTAAGGACAAAGACTTTTTTTCCCCTAAAGTTTGGTCAAACTTAAGAAACGGCTACACAAGACAATAAGGTGTGTGGTTGTGCAGCAGAATTTGCTCGGGCTGAGGGATATTGGGGAGTAAGCACAGCAGCAGGATTTTAAAGTACTTTGGAGGCCACTAACCCTGGGGTTAGAATGGACAATGGTTTTAAACTGTGAACTGGTTTTTTTTTCATGAGCAATGGTTTTAAACTGAAGGAGGGCAAGTTTATATTACATTTTAGGAAGAAATCCTTGGCTGTGAGGGTGGGCAGGCCCTGGCACAGGGTGCCCAGAGAAGCTGTGGCTGCCCCTGGATCCCTGGAAGTGTCCAAGGCCAGGCTGGGCAAGAACTGCACCCAAGGAGGAGGATAAATGAAGGGACACAAACACAGCAACAACCCTTGTTGTACATTGAGATGCTACAGAAATAAAATGCATTTTTTGCTTGTTCAGACAACATTCCCACACTCCCAAAAGGACCTGTTACCCTTGGCTTGCAACAACACTGCAATGAAGAACTTTTAATTAACATTGCCATATGCATTGCATTTATATCATCTATTTTCTGACACCAGTTTTATAATATTTCTCCTCATCGACATAAACACATTTTACTTCTTCTCTAATCTGATTTCATGATAATACATAGATAAGCACAAGCTTTGACCTCCCTACAGCCACAATCCATTCAGACATGGGCTGTTTCTTATCACTTCTCAGATGTCTACAGTTGGTCAGCAAAACCTCTCTGTTCTAAAAAGAATTCTGACATACTGCAACTTATTTTCATTCTAAATTAGACCAAAAGCTGTTATACGAAAACTTTCACCAAACTGTTTATTATGAGGATTAATTGTAACACACCAGCGTGTGTTTTGCAGATGTTAGAACTTTCCAATAAACAGTCACATTTGGAGAGGAGCTGCGTTTTCTGAGGGAAGATTGTTCTCATTAAGGCCGTGCAATTAGCCCCTTAAGTGTTTCCATGCTTTAGCGCTCTGGGTATCCCCTGTATAGCTGATAACATTTGTTGCTGAAGCTTTGTAAATTGAATTACAGCTGTCACTGAAAGAAAGGACAGGTGAGAGCGCGGAGGGGAGCACACAGCGCACAAGATTTGACCAAATCACTCTTCTTGCTTGCTGCTCTTCTACCTATCCTCCCTCAGACTGCATCTCCTGATGCTCTAGGAAGCTGCTCATCTGGAGGGAAAACCTAATTTCAAACAGGCCAGGAATGCCATTTCCAGGCTGGAACAGAGAGCACAGCGAGGCTGGACACCAGAACCTCCCCGAGCAGCGGGAACTCTTCCAGTCTGAGACCCTGCTCACGTCTGCAACAGGCACCACTGCACGAGGAAACAAGCTGGGGCTGAACTGCTTAAAGAGCCTAAATTTGCAGCTCTGCTCCAAAGCCAAGCCTTTGAGCCTTGGGTTCATTGCATCCAGCAGCAACCGGGTGAAACAAAAGGCAAATGATTGATGTTTTAGCCTTGCTGTAGCTTATTAATCATGATGCTTGTACAAGTCTCTCCTGACCATTTGCAGAAGAAGGATATTCAATATGGTGTGGGGAACATGCTGGAAAAGGTTACTGCTTAAAATGCAGTCACCTGAGTCAGGAATTGCAATGCACATCTGGAATATGTTTTCCTTCTAAATCTCCGAGCCTTGGATTCATTAGATCAGACAAAAACCCACATATTATATTCATGAGGAGAGTTCAGGAACAACAAAAAGCCTTGGCAAGTACAAGATAGGAAAGACAGATGTTGTCCTCACCTCCACCCATGAGAATCTGATTGCCAGCTCAGCCAACATCCTCCACCTACTTTCAGGGAGCACTTGGAGCGTCCGCGTTAATCCAAACACAGGCCCGGCGCTGCCACTTATCAGCTCTCCTCACCTCTTGCTGAGAAAAATACAAGGATGTTCGGAGCCCCACTTGAAAAAAGGAATAATCAAGCATCCATCAAATGGATGTTATGAAATTGCAGGCTGGATTCATTTCTGGGAAGCGGCAGCAGATGTTTGAGGCCCGATCCTGCAGCCCTCTTTGCGTAACTCTGACTTCACCGGTAACGTGAACAGAGGCCTCATGGCTAAGCTCAAAGGCTTAATATTTTGTGCCTTAACGAACAAGTTCTGAAATACTATAAATTCAAATGCAGACCCTGGTGCCTTATCACAATTTCTAATAAACTTGTCATTCCTGAAATGTCAGCAAACCAGAAGGCAATATTTGCAGCATGAGCCATTCAACTCCACGTCTCCAAGTGCTCCAGAAAATAAAAAAATCACCATTCCGCTATTGTAGATGGTGAAACTTTGGTCGGAATTACTAAAAATCGGTCTTGGAAAACACATTCCCCTCATGCCAAGCTGTGTGCTGTATTTGGGACTACCCTGCACTTCGCACTTCAAAATTATCACACTGATTCGAGTAACTTCCAGAGCAGGCACGAACGCCTGATTTGAAGAGTTGCCATTTCACCGTCAATTATTTCATCTGCAGTTTTTGTCCGACAGCAAAGTGCAAACGAGTAGCTCAACACCAAGCCAAGATTTAATAAAGGGAAGTAGTAAACTCTTTCGTACATGTCACAGAGATGAGAACTTCCACCCTGCACCTGCTTCAATCATCCCAACACCTGAGTGGGCCTCAAGCTGCTTGGGAGCAGCCCTGCCCATGCACAACCACCAAAAGAACTGCACCACGCTCCTGAGGTGAAAGTGGACCTTGAAATTCTCCTCCCGCACGAGCAAAGTGCTGGAAAATTACTTAAAACACTGAGGCAACACCAGGTTTTATCAGCAGCGCCATGAGCTGAACGAAGAGGGTGCAGGGCTGGAGCAGCACAATGATCAGAATACGTATTCCTGAATGATTATGTCAACCTTAAACCACCAGGGCTGGAAACAATACAAATATATCCTGCAGATTGTATGTTGTATACAATATATTGCATTTTTAAAGAAAGTGTAGCTTTGTATGCTTATTTTAGCACTTCCATCCATGGAAAGAGCTCGAGCAGTGAAGTTTGAATGACTATTTTTTTCAGTCAGTACAATGGACTTTTCTTCCTTTTCATCTTGAGAGTATTGTCAATTATGAACTTTGAAAGCTTGGAGTTTTTTGCTCCTTCATGCTTGGCTGTTAACTTCTAGGCCTTCAAAATGCCTAGAAAACTGGGAAAACCTGGATGCAGAACTCTTTTAATTTCTATCTCAGCCCAGGGCTAGACTGTTGCTGCTACCTTGTACTTTTCTAGTACAGGACCATATCAATCTGAAGGAGCAGCCAACCTTCTACTTTGTTAAAAAAGACAAACATCAGAGTGTTTTTTCAGCAGCCTTTCCAGCAAAAATTTGTTTGGAAAAGCAGGTTGCAGGTTTGTAAAGTGGCCCAGAGCCCGACAGGAAGGGAACTCAGGCTGCACACAACACCTGCTAGGAACTAACAGATCAAAATGATATTGGGAAAGAACCCTGGGAAAGAGCCTTGGGACCAAAACAGTGCCCAAAACAAGGCACTGATCCCATTCTAGACCATCAGTCTTATCCATTTTTTGTTCCCTCTTAAAATCCTTTGCATCTTGGGCAGCCCCAGCAGTTCAGCTGGAGTTTCTTCAAGAGTTACTGTGTGCTAACCAGAGTTAGTCTCCTGTCCAGAATTAAAGGCTTTGCCTGTACGCGGTAACTACCCTCAATAATTATTGCGAAAATTTTTAACACGGTTTTTTTAGCCTTATTCAAAAGATTTGTGCAGTGTTATGGTAACATTTGCAACTCTTTTCCCTAGCATCTAAGGAAAACGACAAGATTATACATTACATTTATAGTTTTGTTCTACTGCATTCAGTATTTGTTCACTGTGGTGGGTTGACCCACCAGAGATATATTTTATATATAATTACATACTCCTGTTTTATATATGTAACATATATACACGTATTTATATACACACACTCAAGTATATGAACATATGCACATTTTTAGAGAATCCCACCCTCAATCTCTGAGCAAATTTTTAAGTAAAAATAACTCGGGCATTAAAATACCTTTCTGTAAAGCACAGCATGTACCAGGGACAAGCTCATCAGCAAAGTGCTTAGAAATGTACGGGAAGGAATGAAGAGATCTTTACAGCCACTGCATTGAGGAAACCTTAAAAAATGCATCCAAACGAGTTTCCTTTCCAGCGAAGCTTAAGTTTTTTAGGAATGCCTGACAGCATTAGGGAAATAACACTTGGATGGAGGCCACGGGCTGAGCTCCTCGGTGACCCATCACTTCCCTGCAGGGTCTGTGTGTGGTGTTTGTGCACGTGCACACACGCGGGTGAGCGTGGCTGCGTCACGAGGGGGTCACTCACCTTCCTGCTGGAAAGCCTGCACTTACAGGGCAGTCTTAGCTCCAAGTACTCCCTACCCCAAGGAAATCACAGGAAAACAAAAGGGTGTCCGCTGGGTGTACGACCAAGTCCAAGCAGCAGCACGCTGGCAAATCTCCGATGATCCCCTGTGTTCACCTTCATATGTATTTAAAACTCTCACTTTCCTAATTAGACAGCACTGAGCACACGCAAGTCTTAGGAATCTCCTTGCTTGAAACCTTTGGCAAATGCTGCTCAAGGCGTCTTTATTTGTATGGATGTTTTTATTAATTTCCAAGTGTATTTTGTCTTGATGTAATCGTTCCCTGGGAGGGTGGGGAAGCCCTGGCACAGGGTGCCCAGAGCAGCTGTGGCTGCCCCTGGATCCCTGGCAGTGCCCAAGGCCAGGCTGGACATTGGGGCTTGGAGCAGCCTGGGACAGTGGGAGGTGTCTCTGCCCATGGCAGGGGGTGGGAACAAGGTGATCTTTAAGGTCCCTTCCAACCCAAACCATTCCGTGATTCTATAATTCTATATATTTTACTGACTTCTCCACATTACACAACTGGAATTAAACCACAAATTTCTATTGCTTTTAAAAATTTTACTCTGTTAACAGTGCCCTCCATTTTTGCACAGCATTGGAGCAGAAAATCTTTTGTTTACATTATTCTCCCTTCCTTTTCCTCCGACACCTTTTATTCTGGAGCTCCCATGTATACACTGGATATATACATATGTAGTATTGCATGCCTCTCACGGTATTCCCCATTTCAGGAGCATATGGAATATTGCTCAGATGGGTAATCCTTCTAAATTCAGAATGAACTTTCCAAATATGCCCACTGTGTATGTAAAATATGACTTCCTGTCACGATAACCTTTGCAGTGTATAGCCCAGCGTACTTTCCTATAATTGTTTATAATGAATATCTTGATTCATACTCCTGCACACGTTATTTTAGTCATCTGCCACAAAACATGACTAATGAAATTAAGACGGGGTTGAATGTCACAGCATTAAGTCATTTCTTTGGGTGCAAAGACTCACCCAGGACAGGGTTTAGTGAAACAGCAATAAAGTGCCTGCTTTTCTTTAAGGATATTTAATTTACTCTGCTGAACCAGTATAAAGTAAGGATATTGTTGTTTTAGCTCAAGCATTAACTACAATCAGTCCAAGAGACTGGTAGTGCTTTTGATATATTGCACTTAGAGAAGCAGCCAAACCAATGGATCAGAAAAAATGTTGCTTCATACCTATGACAGACAAAGGTGGGAGTGAACATTCTTTGCTTGTCCCCAGATAAATCAAAACAGAACCATCCCAACAAGAAACCCTCACACACAGACAAAACAAGTTGCTTTGTGACAGTAGAAAAAGAATCTAATCCCATTTACACCTGTGTTTTTGCTTTTAAACTAAGTTCTTATTACTTTATTTAAGGAATGTCTTTCTAAATAAAATCTTCAATCCAAAATCACAAAATATAAACAATTACTTCAGAAAAAATTTCAACTATTTCATTCTTTTTCCTTTTTTTAAGAGATCTGCCTCACAAATTTAGCCTTTATCTTCCAACTCTCAAACCATTCTATGACTGTGTGAGCTCGTAGCTCTCTGCTGGATCTCTTATGCAGAAGAAAACAGGTTGTGGCCCATTTTTAATTTTACACGCGAAGAAGAAAAGGAAAATGCACCTGGCAATATCTTTGATGTGGTGGCAAGAAAAATCCTGCAGCTTTTCCCTGTGGCAATATTTCTTCCAAACCGGTGATTACCTAAGTTATCAGTCAAAAACCAGGCCCTGCAGCTCTGACACTGACTGGTTTTTGCAATAGCACCAACATCAGCTCCACAAGGACAAAAAAGATCAGCTGCTGCCATTGATGAGAAGGGAACTGAGAGCATCAACGCAAATGAAGAGAATCTCCTGTCCAGAATCGTGAGATCTGCATTTACCACAGCAATAGAAACCTTGAAGATGGTTTTCCCCACACCTCCCTAAGAAGTGTCTAACACACATTGCTACAACAAAGGAAGCTGGGTGGAGGAAAAGCTATGCTAAAAAGATAATATTTTGATTTGCTTTTCTTTGGGCTGAATTGAAAAATGACCCCCAAAATGTCTTTACATACTGTAATCCAGGCCTTCCAACACACGGGAGAGGTAGAGAGGTCTGCAGGCTGTTTCTCCTTTATTGTTTCCCCAAACAAACCCATTTCCTACAAGCTGTTCCCATATCTTTCGTGCCACGTCCAGCTTCCCAGAAAAACAGCAGGAAAACAAAGTGTGAACTCAAAACAAGCCATTTCCCCAGAACAATGTGCCATACCAAGGAGAGAGAGGGAGATAAAGGGAGGAGGGCTGGGGGAAGGCAGGGAAGAGCAGGAGGGAGGCAGAGGAGCTGCTGTGATGCTGCCAAGGGACCTAGAGAAAAAAGCAAGGAGGAACTTTAGAAGTCACAGGGGGGGAAGAGTTGTGAGTTGTGTAACTGTAAATATGCAACAGGCAGGTTGCCAACTATTTCAAAGGATTTGAGGTTTCAAAATCGCCGAGGAGGCTTAACTGATTTGCGCTCTGGGTCTGGAGCTTCCAAGAACACCTTTACATGTCTGAGAGCCAGAAACTGCCCCATCTCTTTATAGACTCCTCAAGCCATACTTGGTCAGCATTTCAAGTTGAATCAGTAAGGAATGTAAACAGACACCATTTATGCTTCTCTGCAATCTAATAAAATGAAAGCATGGCCTAAATAAAGCGAAATGATAGATGTTGTTCGGTAAGAAGGGAAAACCAGATGAGCTTGTTCATTTAGTTCCTGGCTGACCTGAGCAATCTCCAATGCTCCTGCTATTCAGTAGACCCAGAAAACCTATGCACCGAGCTCCCACAGGAATAAAAACCACTCACTGAGACAAGTGTGATAAAAGAAAATGATAAATGTTACCATGACAGTTTAAAATCCTGTTCCTGTATTTGAAGGAATAAAAGTAAGGAAGGAACAAATCATTTCAGCCTTTCTGTCCATGAGGATTACTCAAGTCAGAAAAAAACTTGTGTAGAATGAACACCATTGGAATGCTCTTCCCCAAACTGTGCCCTGGGCTAATCCCACGGCCTGGGTAGCAGGGAAGGTATTGGGATTGTGCCCCTGTGCCCCGCTCAGGTGAGAGCCCCACCTGCAGAGCTGCCCCAGCCCTGGGCCCAGCACAGGGAGGACGTGGAGCTGCTGGAGAGAGGCCAGAGGAAGTAATGAAGTTGATCCCAGGGCTAGAACCCCTCTGCTCTGGAGCCAGGCTGGGAGAGCTGGGGGTGCTCACCTGGAGAGGAGAAGGCTCCAGGGAGAGCTCAGAGCCCCTTCCAGGGCCTAAAGGGGCTCCACGAGAGCTGGAGGGGGACTTTTGATGAGGATAAAGGGAGGGGAGAAAGGGGAATGGCTTTAAACTGAAAGAGGGTGAAGTTAGATGGGATATTAGGAAGGAACCATTCCCTGGGAGGGAGCCCAGATCCAGCTGCCCCTGGATCCCTGGAAGTGTCCAAGGCCAGGTTGGACATTGGGGCTTGGAGCAACCTGAGATAGTGGAAGGTTCCCTGCCCCTGGCAGGGATGGAACTGGATGATCTTTAAGGTTCCTTCCACCCCAAACTATTCTATGAATCATGAAATCAAGAATCTGACCAGCTTTGAAGTCTTTGGGTAGGGAGACAGACACAGCTTCAGTAATGAAAGAGAAAAATGTCATTCCTCTCTTTTTTTCTGTTGATAAAAGATGCAAACCCACAGAAGTTGCAGTCAGTGCAATGAAAACCCAAACACAACCATTTGTCAGAGAGACCTGGCATTACCATGAAAGGTGCACTCTGCAGACACGGAGATGTGGGGCAACACTCATGTCACAACGTGCTGACTTCCTACTGTGGACTTTTACTCAAACTGCCATAATTCTGCAGCAAGAAGGACCTTTCCAGTGCCTCAAAAGTATTTGCTATTTACTAACCACGAATTTTACGCAGTGCTAAATGCAAGAAATAAATGGACTCTGCTGTCTTGGGCACAGAACTCAGGCAAAGGATCAGACAGACCTCGTCAGAAAATGCTTGTAGCTAACACAGAAGAGACACAAGCTGAGGGAAATAGATACAAAGCACACGTTAAATGTGAAGCGTGACCAGTGTGACTGTCACAGTTGTGCCAGAGGTTATTTTTTCAATTTGAATGTCCAGAAAATAATAAATAATGAAAGGCCACTATGCACGACAGGCAAGAAGTGGAATGAAGGTGAAGAGAAAAGCCTGAAGAAAGGGGAAGGAAAAGCAAAGGTTTGGGTTGGAAAGGATCTCAAAGATCATCTAATTCCAACCCCCTACTGTGGGCAGGGACACCTTCCACTATCCCAGGCTGCTCCAAGCTCTGTCCAACCTGGCCTCGGACACTTCCAGGGAAGGGAAATCCACAGCTTCTCTGGGCAAACTCTGCTCTCTTGACATGACAGCAGGAACGTGGGATTTTTGTCTTTTATTTTCCCTCTGAGAGCTTGGCAGCCTGAAGATTGGACTTTGACCAAGAAAAGTCTTATTCTTTTATTAATACATCACTCAGCTCACCTGGAACACATCCTGGTAGTGAGACTTTTGTAGTTGGGGGGTGACTGATACACTGGCAAGGCAAGGAGTTAATTATGATGCATATGGAGGTATCCAGTTTTGGCTATCAGAGAATCCCAGAATGGTTTGAGTTGAAAAGCACCTTAAAGATCACTCATTCCCACCACCTGCCACAGGCAGGGACACCTTTCACTGCCCCAGGCTGCTCCAAGCCCCAGTGTCCAACCTGGCCTTGGGCACTGCCAGGGATCCAGGGGCAGCCACAGCTGCTCTGGGCACCCTGTGCCAGGGCCTGCCCACCCTCCCAGGGAACAATTCCTTCCCAATATCCCATCTAATCCCATTTCCTTGTCTGTTTGAAGCCATTCCCCCTGCCCTGTCACTCCATCCCTTGTAAAGAGTCCCTCTCCATCTTTCTTGTTGGTATCTATGTCTGAACTGGGCATCTGTTCAAAGCATCAGTTTCTCAAGACTGTAAATTTTCAGCCAGCCAAGAACAGATGGTTGAGGATTTCACACACTAATTTTACCAAAACAATTAGCAAAACCCATTTTGCTCCATCAGAGTTAGCAGAGTTTCATCAGAAACACTTAACTGGTTTTATCAGGAGAACTCTGACTCTTCAGGACGTCTTTTAAATATATAAAAGCTTTCTTATAAGATACTTCCAGTGAGACTGAAATCTAAAACAGATCTTTAGAAACCAACTCTTTTGTAAGAATATGGAAAACAGATCTAAAGCTTCAGTAAAACCTTTTGCTTCCTCATGTTGAGTATTTCATCACTGACCAGGCATGTTTTAAAGCTGTTTATGACCCTCTGAAGCTTCAGGCTTCACACACAACTGTGGGGAAAATGTTTGCTAGAAATGATTAGAATTCCTGCCACATCTTCTTGTATTCTACTCTTTCTACAGATATGTTTTGTATGCTGAGTACATTAAATATTGTACTGGTCACATGTACAAAGGATATTTTTAAGTCAGTTATTTGAAAAATTAGTTCTTATTTATTTCAAAGCCCAGAGCTCTTGATTCTGTATTTCTAGGAACATGTCTGAGGATATTTTTCTAATTTTCACAGTATTTTTGAGGTGTCAGTGAAATCATCAATCCCTGCAACGAAAACCACATTGCTCATTTTAAAACTTGGTAGCTAAAAATTCTGCATTCCAAATTTATCTTCTATATGACCACTTCTATTGCCATAGATAGAACTATTTGCAAATAAGAGCTAAGAGTATCTAATTAATAGACATTTCTCAAAGCACCAGAACAACTTCGGCATTAACTGAGCTTAGTGGCAGCCCATGCAATTTTAGCAGCTGAGCAGAATAATGTCCCATTTCAAGGCAGATGAAAAGCTCTTGAAGGCTATGAATGAAAATTCTGTGGGAAATAGAAAAGCTCTGAAAATCACAATGAAAGTGTCTTAGATGGGAACGTGAAAATAAACCAGCTGTTTCTGAAAATACAGAGTGATTTTTTTTTCACATCACGGTGAGGATCCGTGCATGTAACTGAAAATTCTGTCTCCAAGTCCTCTGCCAGAGTCAGCACCCATCACATGGAATTAAAAAAGCCAAAATGTCCCATCCAGCAACAACAGGAGTAAACAACAGGCTGCTGATTATACATTTGGGACTGTTTTCCTCTCTTATTTTCATTATTCAGAGGGAAAGATTTTCCCACACGAGCAAAGCACTGTTAGAAACATTTCAACAAGACTTGAATTTGCCAAGTTGGGTGAACCGTGTTTCTGCTGGAAAGGGGTGTAAGATGGTTGTGGGAAGATCACAGAATCATGGAATAGTTGGGGTTGGAAGGGACCTTAAAGCTCATCCAGTGCCACCCCTGCCCTGGTCAGAGACACCTTCCACTGTCCCAGGCTGCTCCAAGCCCCAGTGTCCAGCCTGGCCTTGGGCACTGCCAGGGATCCAGGGGCAGCCACAGCTGCTCTGGGCACCCTGTGCCAGGGCCTGCCCCCCCTCCCAGGGAACAATTCCTGCCCAAGATCCCATCCAGCCCTGCCCTCTGGCACTGGGAAGCCATTCCCTGGCTCCTGGCCCTCCAGCCCTTGTGAAAAGTCCCTCTCCAAGAGAGACAAACAGTGTAAAACCAGCTCTGTCCTCCAGAAACGTGTGTTTACAACCTGAGGGCAACTGGGAATTAAATAAAGCAAAGAAATTGCAATCTGAATGAAAAAGAAAACAGAGGAAGAGATGAGGTAGTGCACAATGAGATCAAAGAAATCTGGTGAAGGAAAGACCATTAATGGTTAAAACCAGGCTGAAATCTGTGACACTGGAGGGTTCTGCTGGTGGCTGGAGCACTGGGAAGGTGTGGAACTCAACAGTCAGCCAGCGACTCTGACAAACTCAGGGGCAACTGAGGCAATATTTTGCACAGCACTTCTTTGTTTGCAAATCCAGACTCTTTTTGGAAGTTTGGGCCTCTGTTCTCCTTTGCTTGGCCATCTTCTCATTTATTTAAACAAGCCTGGTGATTGTAAATGGTCTCTGAAAAATGAAAGATTACAGTTTATACTCACTGCCATGAAAATTCAGACTACAGTGACTTTGTTTTTCTTTTCTATATGAAGGAGACAGCTTCAAAAAAAATTGAAAACTTTGTCCTCTTTAGGACACTGTGACTCAGAGAACTTCATCAGCAGATTTTGTTTTCCCACCTTTCACTTGGGTTTGGTTTTTTTAGCAGCACTGACAGGCACTGATAATTCTTGCTTCAGTTGCTCACAGAGCAGAGGGAAAATTATTTTAAATCAAATTTTAAATCGAGTTCTTCCTCCTTCTGAGCATCTAGTTTTATCGTCTTTATCAAGCTTAGGAATTTCATTTTCAGCATCACCCCAATCCTATTTAACTAGGATTTCAAAAGAGTTAATTCTGAGGATTTATCAAACTTCCTTTTTAACAATGGTGGCTGCCAACTTTCATGATCTTACTGAACCTCAGGTTCCTCTGAACCTAAATTCTAGAGTCAGCTAAAAAGACTGTTGGTTTTCATTTTCAGTAAGAGATTTGTGAATTAGAAGGCAGATAAGGCAAACAATATATATATTACTCCCTGAAATTCCATGATTTTTAAGGTCATGTCCTTGTGAATCCTGAATATTTTTACTGACAGAAAATTTAACATTCTTTATCGTCACCTTAATTTCAATATCACATCCCACTGCTTTCTGCCTCAACCTTGAGACTTTTATATAAAACATTTTGCAATATTTTAACTCATCTTCTTATTCAACCTTCCGAATTTTTCCTCTTTTCACTAAGGAAAGGAACAGAGAATTAGGAGAAGAAAAAAAATAAAGCAATGCCTTGGGGCTCACAGACATCCCACTTAATGCTGACCTTTCTCAAGCAACCCAGAGCCCCCTTAATTGATCCTCTCCATGATCCTTTATGAAAGTCATAAAAGCCTTCAAGCCCCCTAAATTGCAATATTTGAAGAGAAAATCTCTGTGAACGTATAGAGAGATGCATTATCTTTACCCGTGATTACATAATCACAATTCTGTGATTCAAAATTTGAGTATTTTCAAATTTTTTAAATATGAGCTGAAGCTTTTGACAGTTACTATGCAGCAAATACATTTCTCCAAGAGGTTTAACTACCAGCTTTATTTCTTAACACCTTCAGGAATAAGATTTAACCTGATGACAAGAAACCATCTGAGTCCCAGGTTACAAACCAGAAACATGAACAGAAAGTTTTGAAGTCAGGCCTTGGAAAAAAAAGCACTTAAACCCAATATGTTTTGGGTCTATATCTTGGCTTTTAAGGTAAAATATTTAGAACTAGAGCCTTTTGTTAGTGAACACTGAAGACTCAAAGTGTTCATACAATTCAAGAAACTACCCCTTAGTTGCTAAATATCACAAGATTCCCAATAAAAATGGTGAGAGTTGGTGAGAACTGCATCCTCCAAGAAGCAGAGGAGGCTGACAGAGATCGAGGCCAAACAAAACCTCTATGAAAGAGGAAAACAGGATTATGAAGGCCCAAGCTCAGAAGAGAAACATACTTGAAATTGAATTTGGTCTGGTCTGGGTTATAAAAGGTTACATTAAGCATGTGATGAAGGTGTGGAGAAAAAGAAGTGAATCTGAAGACAGGGAAGAAGGGAAACCTTGTGGCTCTGCACAAGTCCCTGACAGGAGGGGGCAGCCGGGGGGGTCGGGCTCTGCTCCCAGGGAACAGGGACAGGAGGAGAGGGAACGGCCTCAGGCTGGGCCAGGGGAGGCTCGGGTTGGACACCAGGAGCAATTTCCTCCTGGAAAGGGAGGTCAGGCCTTGGCAAGAGCTGCCCAGGGAGGTTTGGAGTGCCCATCCCTGGAGGTGCCCAAAGAAGGCCTGGACACTGTGGCACTCAGTGTTCTGGGCTGGGGACAAGGTGGGCATCAGGCACAGCTTGGACTTGGTTGTTTTGGAGCTCTTTTCCAACCTCCAAGATTCTGTGATTCTGTAAGATTTCACATTCACGCTGATTGGAAAGGATCTGGGCACCACTCCAGAAAGAAAATTCACACAGAATGAGTTTAAAGTCAATAATTTGCATGTACATTTTATAGATTGTGCTTTAGCTCAAAATATTCCCAACATCTATTTAAATGATTTTTTTTTTTTTTTTAAAAGATGTTGCAGTTGCCAAATTTGCAACCCACTTGCCCAACAAACAGCTTTGGAATTCGTAGTTGATTTTGAATGTCTGGATCTAAAGCTTCCAATTCTAAATGAGAAAACCAAATCATCACAGAATCACAGAATGGTTTGGGTTGGAAGGGACCCTAAATCCCATCCAGTCCCACCCCTGCCATGGGCAGGGACACCTCCCACTGTCCCAGGCTGCTCCAAGCCCCAGTGTCCAAACTGGCCGTGGCACTGCCAGGGATCCAGGGGCAGCCACAGCTTTTCTGGGCACCCTGTGCCTGCACCTCTCCAGCCTCACATTAAAGATTCCATTATTGTGCTAAACAAAACCTTTCCTTGGAAAAAAAAGATATGACCACTTTCAATTTCCTTTACTTTTTGTAGAAAGGTGGTATTGACAAGGAGGGGATTTCTCACATCAGGGATTTCTCACATAACAACAATTCCCAATTGTGTGTAGGCTTCCCTCATCAAAAATCCATCTGAATTCTCACTGAGCACAGACAGCAGGAACTCTCAACTCAGTCAGCATCTTGAAAAACAAGATCCTTACTCAAGGCTCTAAGCAGAGATTTAACAACCTCTTAGGGACTCTCTTCTTTTAAAAATCGTTCAGCCTGACCCATTTAAAAACTTTCTACTAAACTTACCTCCTTTGGCATAAAGCACCAGTGATTTAGTTGGCATTGTAAAGATTTACTATGCACTTTTCCTATCTTATTAGAACCAGTAATGGAATTCACTCTCTTGAATTGCTTTGGCTCTGAATGCACAGTGCTGAAGAGGATGACATCCAGAGGTTACATTCCTGTCTACCTTTCATTTCAGCCTTATAACTGGAGCAAGTAAATTTCCTTAAACCCCATGGATTCTAAATCAAAGGAAAATGCATTTTTAATCTCGCTAGTATGAGAAACCCTAAGAATTCAGCAGTAAGGTTATTAGACTATTAGACTACTTGATGATTAAACGAAAATTTAAAAAAGAAAATTAAGAAATTGTCAAAAGCTTGTAGATAGATGTTCCTTAACAAAACTTGTTTTTTATATAATTTGTTAGTTTTGTTGCATGTTTATAAAACAAATTAAAAATAAACCATCCAGCGAATGCCGTGCAGCCCACGACCCTCCACAGAGCAGATTTCTTGGCTGGGACAACCCAGCCTGACTCAAAGTTCACAGAAGTCAATGGAGAGACTCAGCACCATCGACAGGATGGAGCTGATCCCAAGCCAGGACAGGAAACGCGGAGGAAACCTCAGAGCTACCCTGTTTGTTGCCTTGAATATTTGTTTAGTGTTTTGGAATTTACTGACTAAAGCTGCGTGGAAGAAGCCTGGCAGCCAGAGCCTTCTGCCAAGTTGTGTTATTTTGGTTGTATCAGAACTCCTGAAATAAACCCAAAAAATCCAGCGAGACTTTCGTGTTCGTGCCACAGCCTCCTTGAACTCAGCCCATCCAAACGCTCGGGATGAGCCTGGACTGGCAGAGCTGCTGCAGCCTTGGCTAGAAAGGCAATATTGTGCTAAGAACACGATGTGCCTGGTTCTCCTCTCTCTTTACATCCATCTCACGCCTCTGTAGCCCACTGGATACAGTGGAGGATCCAGTTCTGAATTACACCAGCTTGGAAGAAGTGGAAAATTCAACAGGTTTGCTTAGAGCCCAAGAAAAAAACTCCCAAAGCCTGGATTTCTTTGAGTGGTCACCATGGGGCAGCCACAGCTTTTTAAGCACGAACTGAAGGCCTCGTCCCTCAATTGGTTGGACAGAAGCATCTTGGGTTCCACACCTCACCAGGGGTGCTTCGTTGGCTAAAATTTTCACCAGAAATACACCTTCGGACCTAAAAAAACAGGTCCAAAGAGAAGAGGAGGGACACAGAAAAGGAGCCTACGAGTTTGTGTCCACGAGGAGGGTTAACGCAAACGCTCCTGATTGTTTCTGTTGTTTATGAATCTCGACCTTCAGAAGAGCTCTGAAATGTGCTGTCTCCTAAAGATGTTCCCCGCCGATATGACACACACTCTGCATTGTTTCACTGCTCGCAGGCATTAATATCCCAGAGGTAACCCACCCTTCTCTTAACGGCTGGTGACAGGTCCAATGGCTGAGCAAAAATCAGTTGGAGGAAAGGGAAGTCTTGTCGGAAACGAGATTAATCTTGTAACGAGTGTTCAGCCCTGATAACCCATCTGTGCAGAGAACTGCTTTAACTGGAGAGCAATTAACCTTCACCTGACAAGCTCTGTCCAACCGTTATAAACAACATTAAAGGCACAGGATCCCCCTCGTTTTCCCCCCTTTACGTAGACTAAACAATCGGATTCTGAATTCCATGAAAACAGCAGAGGTAACGATGCCTCGATGACAAATCGCAGGGAAATTTTTTAAAAGGTAATGCCCGCGTGGAAATAATGTGAAAAATGTCTCTGGCCACCACTTTAGAGAGCTGATCTGATTAGTGAAAAGCAACAGTTTTGAGTGCTTCCAAGGGAATACCTGACGCATGAGGAAAGCTGATGTGAGTACGCCAAAGATTAACAATAATAAAAATTTATGTGAGCAGATAAGAGCTGACTAAACCACATCTGAGGAACATTGCTTTCAGGACAAAGTGTGCATTTCCCCAGCACCCCTGTGAGCCCAAAGCCAAGGGACAACTTCCTAGAGCTTCTTCACCCACGGCCTCAGGAAAGCCACTTGTCATAACCAACTTCCAGCTTGCAGAACCCTCTGCAGGATCTGGGCTTTTGGGTCAGGTGTCCACAGGAGTAGCCCTCCCGTCCCACAGCCAAGGGATCTCCAAGGGATGTGTTCACCACAGTCTCTGGAAGGGCCTGTGAATCCAGCCTCTGATTCCCAGCCTGTAAATCCAGCCTCAGATTCCCAGCCTCAGTAAACCCACCCAGATTCTCAGGTCCCAGATACAGAGCACAGCATGAATTCAGCAGTCTGGATCTCACTGAATGCGGGATACTCTTCTCAGATGAAAAGGTGGGATATATAGGAAGCCACAACAGCAAAGGACTTCTCAATTCTGCAGGGAAAGGCCAAGATACCCATCTCAGTCACGGTGGCAGAAACCTGGAATGACTGCAGGGGAATCACTGGCAAAACAACACAGAAATTTTAGGCCGAACTCCTGAATAACTTGGGTGAAAGCCTGGCCCCAGTCAAGCCATACTGTTGACTTCGTTTTGGCCAGTTTCACTCCAGCTTTCATGAATCCTCATTCATCCTGTTCATGTGCCTGAAACAAATTACCCTGAAGTTACAATTAGCAATGGAGGTTTTCTGTCTTTATTTCCTTTCCCTTTGCTCTGAGTTTCTCTTTTCCTTAGCAGAGGCTCAAACACACAGGTTAGTCATGGTTTTACTTCCCAGCACAGTGAGGCAAAACTTCTGTTTCAGTCATTTTGGTTGAATATGTAGAGAGCACTGTGGACTGCAAAAAATGGCCACGAATCTCCAAGATCTCCAGAACACGCCCTCAACTATTTGTTGGAGAAGCCCACCTCAAGTGCTACTGACATGTATATTTTACTTGGAGATGTACAGAAATAAGGAAAGGATTCAGGCAACGTGGAGTTGGAGGGAGGATGCTTGTTTTTCATCTGACAGAATGACAGTGGATTTTGAAGCATCCTGATTATAAAAATGCAGGGGCACTTTTCCTACCACTGCAGAGAAAAACTCTGGTATTTCATGGTCCAGGATAACAGCATTGGTTTGAAATTTATTACAGCAACAGATGCACTGTACTGGGGCTCGAGTGTTTAAATAGTGACAGGTAAACCACTACCTTTAGATGAAACAAAAAGGACTTGGATCTTTTCAGTGAATTAGATATTAACAGATAGGAAGTTCCTATTGAAAGCATTTCCTGTATTGGTAGTCCCTGATTTTGGCAGCTTATCTGGGTAGGAAATGAACACAGGAAGTATCTGTCTACAGACCCTTTATCATCAAGGTAATTGCTGTGGCAGCATTTTGCTGTTTATCAAGGTAATAAACAGTCTAAAAAAAGATGTTTTTCAGCTCTGAAGAATGAGCTTTAAAAAAACTCCTGCAGTTATGCAAAACCTTCCACGCAGAATTAACGTGCTGCTGCTCGTTGTAAGGAGGGATTTGTCAAACAAAGCATTTTCAGTCTCCTGGGGCTTTTTTCTCCACTTGTGGCACTGTGTCTCTGCCTGCCACTCTCTCAGCCCTCTTAAATCAGGCAGGTAGCTTTAAAGGGTCCTGCCACTTCCCGAAAACAGGGATCCACCCCTTCCTGCAGGTATTTGCATAAAGCCAGTCCCTGTCATCTGTTGGCAGCACACACCTTTGACTAAGCAAGTCAGCTCCTCTCCCAGGGTGACAGGGCCACGCCAGCCTGTGACACCACGCTCCAAATAAACTCGCATTGCAAGGGGAACACATCACATCCTAGGCATCCCTTCCACTCAGTGCTCCCAAAAGACCATTTCCCTTGTCCACTCTGAGTCCCTCAGTCTAGCTCTTAAAAAAAAAAAAAATCACTATTACTCATCATTCTTTCTTAACTTTTAATGTTCAATGACATTTTAGGACAATAATTGTCAATTTATTCATTTTCCTTTGAAACTAATTTGATAGTGATAGTTACCAGAAGTGGTAATCACTGGTTCACACTCAGCAGTTATTAAAAACAACCATGAATATTATTTATTAACCACTAATATCCCTTTCCTGAAAGAAATGTCCCATCTTTCTCTGTGCATGGTAAGAATTGGTAACCCAGTGCCTAAGGATGCGTTTCACGGAGAAAGGTAACGTTTGCAACCCAAGTCTCACCAGATTTCCTAAAACTTCTCCCTCTGTTCATCGTTACAAATTATTTACAGGATTATACAGTCCTTCTAAGGGAGCAGGAATAAACTGAGGGACACAGCATTATCCAGCCTCAGGCAGGCTTGGTTACAATATTTAAAACAACCCCTCCACCCACAAACACACATCCATTCTTTAAGGGAAGGACTGATGCCTTTTTCACACAAGTGCTTCAAAGTTTTCCAATCTTAGCTATTGTTTTCAATGCAAAAATTTCTCCTGTAATACACAAATATATATCAAATATATATATATATATGGACAGCAGGGTGGCTGTACAGTTATCTATCCAAAGAAATTAATTTTTCAAGGATGGATCTGACAAAAATCACATTGCAGTCAATGAATTGGTTACCCTGACAAGGTCTGGCACTGCACTTTGTATTTTCTACTCTATCACCCTTATTTTGCTAAAACTCCTACTACAAGTGCTACAAAACCAAATCTTCGTTTTTGTCTTTTTTTCTGATTCTCTACGCAATTCTCTTGACTTGATTTAGAAACTTGCATTATAAAGGCTACTTCTTCCTGAGTAAACAGCATTACATATATTTTTATTGAATTATAAAGCGTCACTTGGAAAATAAATGTCTTTTTTTGGCATTCATATTTTGCAGAACTACTTCTGTGTTTATCTTCCAGCAAGTCATTCTCCAAGAGCACTTGTTTCTTCTAATATTATTTCTGAAAGGCCTTTTGTAACACGGGGAACTTGCTGAAAAACATTTTGTTAAGGGATAATGTAGTTCTTGTTCAGGAAAAACAAACAAACCAACAAACTCAGACGGCCAAACATATGCATTTTCCAGCTGTTGTTCCTTGCCTGGGGACTTAATTCTAGAAAGCAAAATCCTTATATTTCACTTCGTTTTGGCATATGAAGACACAAACCAAATTGAGTTAAATGACTGCTGATTAAAAGCAAAAGAAAACAACACAAAAATCCCCCCCCAAAATAACTTCTGCTCATTTCTGCCTTGAAATTGCACATTTGTATTTGAGTCAGAAATACTGCTTCACCTGGAAATAATTACAGCTCTGATTCTACTGCCTTTATTGGGACAAAACCTTCATGAAATTGGTGGGAAGTTTGGATCAAGGAGTGGAGGACCAGGGGAAGTGCTTTAAGGCTCTGTTGCTGTTGTTGCCTCTGGTTCACCAGAGCACTCAGGTGTGTGCTCAGCTTTCAATGTGCAACATCACCAAAGCCAATGGAAGCATTTACAGGCTTGAAGTTAAATATGCCATTGGATCATCTGCTAACTGAGATGAGGGGAAAAAAAAAAAGATAATAATCTTTATAATTGTTCTAATGCAAGGAACAAAAGTACAAATTACTGTGTCAGCTCTGCTGGATTCAGTGCAGATGCAATCCCCTGAACAAAGCCTTAAGCATTTCCATACGCCAGGAACAGATTTATTTTTTAACTGTCTCCAGCTTTCAGAAGCATTTGAGGGACTACTTAGAGTTTCTTAAAGAAAGTGAGAGGAAAGTAATGCTATAGAGACAAGCACAGAATAAGATTCCTCAAAAAAAAAAATTAATCTTGCCCCTATATTCTGCTTTAATCAGTGCATCCACGCCCTCAAGCCTCAGAAACCACGAAGATTCTCCTGTCATCCTTTATCAAAGACACAGACTTTTTCTCCCAGAAACCATAGATTCCATATGAACATCACTGTAGAAAATAATAATAAAGAGCAGACGTGAGCATGTTTAGGTGTAACTTAAATAACTCCACACCTATAACCAGTAACTCATTATAAAGTCAACTTGCTGAAGAGTTTTGCTAAGAATAAGCACAATGGCACTGGCAGGCAAAGAGAGAAACAGAGCAAGGCTTGAACACGGCAAGGAATTAGAATTCTGGTTGTTCTTTTCTATTTAATGTTTTTTCCTCCACTATGGGGTGGATAATGGGAAAAAAAACACCAAAATGACCTCCGGGATAACTATTTTTACTTCACCCCAAGGTAACGCTTAAATAACTTTTGCTCCATTCTATTAAAAAAAAAACCAAACCAAAACACACAAAAAAGACTGACGCCTAATTCAGATATGTTCTACAATTGTATCTACAGTAATTAGTGTGATTAATAAGTACAAATAATTGTATTTATTTGATGGTGTTCAGCTTCAGAGCTCTGCACTGCTGTGCCACCGCAGCGCTGTCAGAGACCACCTGAGCCAGACAGAAACCTGTCAGCGCTGAAACCTTCACTCTTAGGAGACTTCTTCCACTTGAAAAAACACATTTAATCCTTTAAAAATGCCAAAAAACATAACAGGGAGTTCAGCTGAGTGTGCACCAGGTACTGGGATATGAAATACCAACCCGAAATCCTGGCAGGAGAGGCACCTTCTTGCACCACCCTCCTCCCCCCAGTTTCTTGTGCTGACCTCTCCCCATCCAAGGGAGAGATCCCTGGCCTGGGCAAGGATTGCCCAGTGGGAAAGTCAGGATTAATATTGCCCATGCATGTCAGAGCCTGGGAAAAAGGCACTGCTGCCTCCTCCTCCTCCTCCTCCTGCCCAGCAGAAACCTCCCACCGCGGCGCTTTCCCCTTCACGGGGAAAAAGGAACAGGGGGCAGCAGAAGGAGGGCACAGGATGAGGAGAGAGCGATCCCCTGGGAAAACCACGCTGAGGACATCAAACCCAGCACCCAAAAACTCACACCAGGGCGAGTTTTTCGCCTTCCCAGTGAGCCCCAGTGAAACCAGCCCGATTTCTCCCGAGCCCTGGTGTCCCACGGGTCCGTCTGCAGGTTGGCGAGAGGGAAGGGATGAATCAGACACCCTGACTGGAAGGTCACCTTTGCACATGTGGAGGTTCCGAGAAGTCTCTGCCCGGTTATGAACAAATACAGAACCGCTCACATCCTAATTCTGAAATTTAGTGACTCTGCAGCTTCCCTAAAGAGCACAGTGAATTCCCAGAGATCCCAGGTAAGGCTCTCCGCCTTCCTCAGCCACGCTGGGATAGCTGGGCTGCCCGCTGCCAGCAGACAGCACAAGCCATTATATTAAATAGTTATATTATTAAATACACATATTATTAGCTATATATATATATAAATAACTGTTTAGAAAAAGCTAAACAAACACCTGCCTGGCCCTCAAATGGAATTTCTTTATTTCAGAAACCCTTCAGTTAAGAGACTTCTTTATCCACTCCTTATAGAAGGGGAATTGAAAAATCTTTGGACTGTCTCAGCCTCATGTCAGAGCACATTTCCTGCACCTCGAGTACAAAGCACCTGTCATTTCTTTCCAGTCATCTCACATTTTGCACTTGCATAAATAAAATTCTTGTAAGGCCTTCCCAGCACCCTGGGCAGCAAAATCCTCAACAGTTTTGAGTTGCCTGAGACCTCCTGCAAGATTCACCCTCCAGGTGAGGAGAGAGAATTGTACATTTTTGCACTTTGCTGAGTACCAGTCTGTATAAAACAGCTCCCTAAGTGTAACGTGGAGGTTAAATACAAACAATGAGATAGCATGTAACAGCCTTCTATCCTATCAAAATTCAGCCAATAAGAAACAAAAAGGAAATAAATAATAGTAGTTAGCTAAAATGCAAACAGCATCCAATCTCGTGGGTGCCATTATTTTTGGAAATAAATTTCGCATCAATATTCTGATTAATAGGAGCAAACCCAGCATTAAAACCTCAGTACACAGCCCTCCTTTTAGCCAAAACTTGACTCCCTGAACCTCAAGATTTTCATAAAGTGCCAGTCATGTCCTGTGTGCTCCGAAATGCATGGAAAAACAAAAGGGAATTGAGTTTCAGGAGCTACTTAGCATTTAATAGATACTGGCAATGCAGAGGAGAGTCAGATCCGTGTCTCTATTGATAACCCCATGAAAACATCAGTGATGACAAAAACAAAAGGTTCATTAGACTTTTTAATCATATTGCCCTCAGGCAAGACTGCCAGATTCCCAAAACCGTAACAAAAAGCATCAAATGATCTCTAAAATGTAAACACTGGAGCAGAATTTACTGAAAAATCCAACTGCAGCCCTACTTACCCAACGGCCAGGCTATTCCATATCCCTTATTAAACCTCTGACATAATTAGAAAGGTACAGAAACAGACAGTGCCGCGAAGAAAACAAATACCTCAGTCCTGAACCCGATAATACCTTGATCCCAAACCTGATAATACAGCACCACAGAGTCCTCCCTGGCCGCGCTCTTTATGTAAAATTAGTTTCACTATCACAAAGCGCTTAATTACCGTTACATTCTGCAATTAATCACAGCAATTGCTCTATTGGTTAACTGCTGTCCAGAGAAACAAAAACTAGACAGACAGACAGACAGATTTATTCAACTTTCTAAGTGACACAACACAAAAAAAACTCAGCAAAGCCGTTCTTAAAAAAAAAAAAAACCAACCCAAAACCAACAAACCATGCACCGAGATCAAGTTATGCACCAAGAAGAGATTTTTATTGTCCAAAAAACTAAACCAAAAAAAGAGCATGCCTGCGAGATCTTCCCGCCACCATTAAAATAACATTCAGAAAGGTCCCGAGTTTAAGCTCAAGAGTTTCTAGAAAAGCACATAATTAACACCTGCACGAGAGGCAGAAAACAAGAGCTGGTGCCTCTGCTTCCCGCTCGCTAAAATTTGTGTCCCCATCCGCAAGAGAAACATTTCAAAGTATCCAGAAGTTCAGTGCTCTTAGAACCCGGTTTTTCCTTCCAGTGCACACCCTCTCCCCTCATGGCAGTCCACAAACACATCCAAGTTGTCCGAGGGATACCTACAAGAAATTTCAGAAGCTCTCACAAAAGGGCTTCGCCTATGCAATCCACACCACTGAACAGTGAATTTAAAAAACCCAATTTTTTTTCCGAGTTTGAAGTTTTTAAGCCTTGCGGATGGTTGGAGTAGGAAAAAGGAAATTTACTAGGCAGTACAAAGGAAATCTTGTTGTCCTCTATTGTGGCAGTGGGGGTGTTGCCCAATTCTAACTTATCTAGGTTGATAAAGGAAACCAAAGAACACGCCAGTGAAAAAAAATTCCAGCAAAAGAAGGTACCCCCTCCTTACCTTAATAGTGCTTGCCATAATGTGATCAAGATTATTGATCGCTAATAATTGCTAATAATAATTATTGCTTCGCTCTGACCAGAAAGAAGTTTTGATGAGGTTGTTTAGAGCGGATGAGATTGTGCTAACTCTGGGAAATGAAGTCAGCCAATGGCAGGAAGAGGTTTCTATTGGTCCTGGCCACCGCAGCTCGAAGAAACAGGATATTTGGGAGTGAAGAGATAAGAGTCCTAAAACAATGTTGTTTTTCTTGATGATATGTGACTAAATTTTTTAAATTTTTTTTTGTTTTTTTTTTTTTTTTTTTTTTTTAAATAAAAAAACAAAAAAGTCAATTGCCCGTGGCCGCCTGGGCAGGTGTGATCTGATGTGCAGTAAGTGTGACAGGCCACTTCGAGGCAGGATGCAGATGTCAGATGAAATGGGCCAAATTCTGCAGTGGTTTGATGCAGGCTGTACACTGGGGAATTGCTGATCCAGGGCCAAAGCCAGGCTGGGTATAAATGGGTGTAACTCCAAAAATGTTAATGAAGTCTGGCCCTGCTTACACCATGTCTATATTTGTCCATTAACCTCATTCCTGCATTCCTGAGCTATTGACACTTTCCAGCCTATCTGATTTAGCACTTTTTTTCCTTAGAGAAGAAGCAAATAGGTTGGAGACAGTAATTTCTTTTCGATGTCTCTTTCTTACTGAGGAGAGGAAGTCACAAACAGACTTAAATTAAACTTCAAAAGCAGAATGCCATAAACAGTTTTAAATCTTCCATGTTCTTCCCTTAATTCACAGCTCTATCCGTGCATGGAAATGAGATGGTTTCACTGGTGATTCCTTTCCTGGTTAGAGTGTAATGGCCATCTTTTTATTCATTGTTACATTTTTATTTGTCCTTTTGGAGCACTTGGCAGTCATGGGGCACCCCAGAATTCCCAGCTGTGCAAACAAAACGCTGTCCCTGTCCCAGGCCTTTGTATAATACACCTAAACTTTAAAAAAAATACACATGTAAGAAAGGCAAAGTGCTTCCACAGTGCCAGCCAGGGTATTCCACTCAGGATCCAGCGCTGGCACAACCCTTTCACACTTAGGAGCCTCACAGCGTTCTATGTTTTCATAAAAGATACAATTCCTGGTGTCAAGAGATTCTGAGCTTTCAGCCTGAAGAGAAAAGCTTGAAAATAGAACCCTTGAAAGTGGAAGGAAAAATTAGAACATGTCAGAATTTATTCACTTTTTAAAAACCCGTTTTAGAAAGCTGGCCCTGCTCTAACAGGTTTGTAATTTCTCACTGCTCCCTATGACAACGCCCAACCATGGACAGGTTGCCTGGAAGGTAATTCCAGCTGTACTAAGGTCCTGCCCTCTGACCAGGGACTCTGGCACGGTAAAAAGAACAAGGAATAGGGAATGGCTCGTTGCAGCATTATTTGGTGGAAGCAGACAACCTCACCCTCTCCCAATGCCACGCTCTCCTGCTCCTTAGGGAAAAATAAAAAAGGAAATGGGAGTGTTGTTCTGTAGCTGGTGATGACTGCTGGCAATCAACACGCAGCTTTTCTACACAAAGACAGCAGTGAGTCCCAGTTCACTTTTCCCCTCCTATCCTGACCCAAAAAATGGTGAAATACACTTTTCCAGAGATGCACATGGCATCCTTCAGGCATTTGTTCCACCTGTGCTGCTCCATCTCCCCCAAAGCAGGGCAGAGCAATGGCTCATCCACCCTCTCCTGCCCATGGGAATGGCTCAGCCACTCATCAGGTCCCAGGAAATTCTCGTTTCCAGGTGTCCCAAGGGGACCACAGAGCTGGGAATCCCTGGATGCAGCAGTGACAAACAGAATCACTAAGGTGGGAAAGAGCTCTAAGATTGTCGAATCCAATCTTTGGGACACAGATCAACTCCCTGAACAAGATCAGCTCGATTTTAGAATTCACTTTAAGGAGCTCTGGTTTCTTCCACTGTAAAGATGATTTTTGGTCGCTTCAGAGCAATCTGGAGTCAGCACTGCCATACAATATTTTATATTCTCCATTATTTGGTTCATATAGAAACGCAGTGTTGCACTGCTGAATGTGCTCTTGCAGTCTACATCCACCAAATTACAGTGCCCCTGCAGAGTAGGTAACTTTCCTATTTTCATTATGAACAGTATGAAAAGAAAGCAATTTATAGTAATTGTATTTCATGGGGATGTTGATTTCCTCTCTTTTCATCTCCAAACAATGAGCAGGACAGCCAAAAGATTAGAACCTTTCTCTTGAAATTTCAAAGCGTTGTATAATGTTTCAGTTGGGTGACTTCCACTCCAGTTAAGCCCCTGATATTTTGGTTTTTCCTCCAATATATCGAGAGGCTGCAAGTACCAGCTCCAGCTCCCCAGTGGAGAGGATCTAACAAATTCATTCACGAGCAGGTTTTAGTAATGATTCTTCTCCATCCCACCTCCATATACACAAGACTCCTCTTGGTTTACACAGGGATTTGGGAAGCATAAGGCACTGCTGAGCTCTATTATTATTATATAAGTTTTACAGAGCCCACAGCCCAGTAAGGATTTTGCCATTTTAAACTGGCACACATTCTGTGCTAAAGAATCCAGTGAAGTTTATTTGACTTTCAAACTAATACCCACAGGCAGATTTCTGAGTGCTTACGCTGATGCTGATCAAATTGCAAGCAGAGCCTCGGTATCGTGAGGCAAGGAAAATATTGGGTTATCAAATCACCATCATCCAGTTGCAAAAGAAAAAGAGTACAAACATATCTACTACTTTTCTCTTTCTTGATTTTTTTTTTTAAGGTTAAAAAGAAACAAAAAAAGTTTTTGTTATGTTAGGCAACTCTGTGTTATTGTCTGAAACAACACTCTGTGAGTTTGAAAAACTTGGTCAACAAACGGAATAAAAACATGAAAAAAAGTACTAAAAATCCACACGTGTCACCTAATCCTCCCCTCTGATTTCTCTCTCAAGCTTGTCACCCAAATTTGTCCTGGGTCCTTTCTGCTGGAATATTCTCCTACCTTCAGCCTGCATCTGGCAACTACGGAGCAGCGAAATTCCCCAGCATGTGTTAACACTGAACATGTGCTTAAGTGTCCTGATCAAAGCAGGGGGGTTGCACATGCTTTAGAGTTACAGCTGTGCTTAAACTCTTTCCTGAACACCCTTAAACTCTGCCTGAAGCGCTTTCTACCTTTAGGACTCAAGAGTTCCCTCTTTGGAGAAGATCTTTCTAAACTGGAGATGAAGGATCCGCTCCATGCTGATCTAAGCCTGCTTAAACCAACACGGCCCTGGACAGACCTGAAGATTTGATCTGACCATGCAAAAGAAGTGATTAGACTGGGTTCTAACTGAAGAAGATGAAATTCCAAGTAAAAAAAAGTTGTTTTGCTTGTTGCATCCTTCCTAGGATGTACTAAAAATATGCTCACAGTATGTACATACTCACCTAAACATCTAAAATGTGTTTTATGTGTGTTCAGGTGAGAAGGACTTGTCACATGGGAATGGAGTGACAGGACAAGGGGAAACGGCTTCAAACTGAGAGTAGGTTTAGACAGGATATTGGGAAGGAATTGTTCCCTGGGAGGGTGGGCAGGCCCTGGCACAGGGTGCCCAGAGCAGCTGTGGCTGCCCCTGGATCCCTGGCAGTGCCCAAGGCCAGGCTGGACATTGGGGCTTGGAGCAGCCTGGGACAGTGGGAGGTGTCCCTGCCTATGGCCGGGGTAAAAATTAGATCTTTAAGATCCCTTCCAACCCAAATCATTCCACAATTCTGTAAAATATTTAGGAAATACAATGCAATATTCCCTATGTACATAGATCTGTAATCCTTCTTGCTGTCTGGGAGGTAAAGCAAGAACTCTGCTCTGGGCTGACCAAGGGATTAGACACACACTCTGCAATGGTAATAATGTGACCTTCATCCCTTGAACTGCACAAAAATCTCTGGGTAAATAGTTGGCAAACTGGAGACACAGTCACCTTGGTGTCTTCAGATGTGAGTATTAAAAGAAAAGACCACAGAGAGAAGTGAGTTTTTTTCCTCTTGCCAACCTTCCAGGTAAAAAAGGAGGTTCTCCTCTAGGCAGAACCAGGAGAACAAATCAAAAAAACTGCAGCACAATAAAAGAATTTGCACTGCACTTTATGGAAGCAGATTTGAAGAAATCCAAGCAAATTAGTGCTACTTCATGGCATACGAAGACACACTCGTAAAGGTCTCGATCCTCTCAAAAAAATTCAGCATTTTGCTTAAATACAGCTCCCAACATCAGTTTGGCCATGCCCAGTTTTTGGTGTGTGACTCTTACCAAGCCCTTCAGCTGGACTGTCTCCCTTCAATTCCCAGTCTTCCACTGGCTCTGGAGAGTAAATCAGTAAATCTGCTCACAGAAGGGTAAAATCTCCCCTCACCACAAAGAAAGGTCTCACAATTATGCCTTCAGCAGTGGCACAAACAGAGGTGCTCAGGAGAGAAGGGAGTTCCACAACGTGCCCGAGGGGCTGCAGGACCAGCAGCTCAGGGATGATGGGCTCTGCTCCCCAGACCCCCTGGTCCCCTGACCCCAGGGCTGTTGTGCCTTCGGGGCTGCTGCAGGGACCTCTTCCTTCCATGCCTGAGCGGCTCTGATGCAGAACCAGGTCTGAGGGCACAGGACAAACTCCATGCTGGGAAAAATGGGATCCAGTTCTGGGATGGGCTCACACCCACTGACCCATGGCTCGAAATGTGGAGGTCAGCTCCACGAGGAAGGCACAGGGAGGGGAGTCAGGCACTTGCATTCCCCAAAATCCAAATACCACGTGGAAGCCAGCAACCCATAAAGTCATGCAATTAAAACAATTATCACTACCTGATCACGGGGACCACACAACTTGCATCCCACAAAAAGCATCCTCTCCTCCTCCAAGCTTTTGTGCCTCTCAGTTCCCTCCCTGCCAGGCCTTGCAGCACAGAGGAGGAGCAGGGAAGTGTCCTCAGCCTTTCCCTGCTCCCTGCCCTGTGGGCAGCCCTGTGGTCACTAGATGGTGCTCCCTGCCCCTGGAAAGGAGCATCCTCCAACACCAGGCGGTGAGCAGCTCTTTCCCAAGTCAGCACTGACGCCTTTCAGTAAAGAGAATCCTTTAACAGAGGCAGGTAAAGGATTTTTTCCTGCTGCCCTGGCACCTGCCATCAGTTCTGCACTCAGGGCTGGTTGTCCCTAGTGCATTCCCACTTTTGCTTCCCTTCAGCTGCTCCAAACCATTTGCACAATTAACCCCTTCATGACTTTTCCCCCATCCCCACCTTCCTTCCTCTCACAATGAATTCACTCGCTGGCAGAGCCAAAAACTCGGGAGAGAACCTGATTTGGGGACACCTTTTTTTATTTAACATTACTTCATGGAACAACAGCAGTCAAGAATGGGTTGTTTTCCCATGGAAAAAGCTTTACAGAAAAGAAACGCTGGAAGTTTCCAAAGTGAAGATGAAAGTACTTCATTTACCAACTCTTATCTGTGACCCAAGCCACTGAAGATTCTACCAGCCAAAATATTTTTGGTGGCTACACCACTGTTTGCCCGCCTTTTCTGGAGACCAGCTGTAGTCTTTACGTAAGACAAACGCCACAGAACTGGGGAATGGAACAGAAGCTCTGTTTAGATGACACCGGAATTATTTTCAACAGTCAATGCATGTCCTTCATAAGAGGGAAGTGCTGACACTTGTTTGCAGACAGGGAACTGAATCCCTGTCTGCTGAAGTGGGATTCACTTCATCAGACTTCGAGGATTTTAAATGTAGCTGTCAGAACCACTCTAGTTCTCTGAGATTTCTGCAATTCCCAACACAACCACATTCATAATTTTGTTCAATCTCACCTACAACTCCTACTTGAAAAAGACGAGATGAATTTCACCTTTAAAGTTTTTCTGTCTCTCCATTACATACAAAGGGAACCTCTGCTATTCCCAATTTTTTGGCAGCTCTGCTTATGTGAGATGAATCTCACCTAAACATTCCTTCCTTCCTTCCCTAATTTCCCACCTCTGACATATCAACGGTTGCACCACCAACTGCCAAAGGGGTGCTGTGTGGATTGATTAATTAACTGATGAATTAAAGAGAACTGAAATTTTCAGCTCAAAGTTGCCACTGGTATGAAAACCTACTTTGTTTATCTTTGATGCTCATTTAAAGCTGGTTATGTGACAATGGTAACACGGGACACAAAAAAAAAAACCACCCAAACAAGACAAAACACCAAAGCAAAATCCTTCAAAAAAGCAACTTCTCTGCAAGGGAAAAAGAAGCAACTTTGAGGGCAAAGGCCAACAGTTTTCCTCGCTTTCTTGCAAATGTTTTAGGTAATTTTAACTGAACTACACAATAGTTTGAAGTGGTTATTGGACAGTGTCCTTCAAAGTCCTCCCACCCCTGGATTGATGGCCACTGCACACAGCAAATATGTCTGGAATATTGGATTTCTACCCCGTAGTAGTGAGGCTGCTCCAAGATTTTCATCAAGAATGGAACCTATTAAAGTGTCTCTCACACTGCTGTTTGGGACTCTCTCGATATTGTACTTCTTTGTTAGTGGCTGCAAACAAGAAACAGATGTGGAATATCTGTGTTTGAGACTCAGTGACCCCGAAAGACCAGGGCTAATCCAGATCGTTCTTAAAAACTGGAATCTGCCACCCTTTGAGCCCCTTGAGGTGCATGCCCACGCTCAGGGATAACCCCATCCCCACTCCAGCAGACACAAAAACCCTCAGGACTGTGAAACACCTTTATGCTAATTATGAACTCAGGTGCAGTTCAGTGTTTGAAAAACAGCAAAAAAAGGGATTCCCCATCAGTCTTTTTCCTCAGTGTCAATCGGCCTCTTTCCACTTAGACAGCTGCCCTCCACCAAAGGGAAATTCTCTTTTTTGCCGTAAGAGTCAAAAAAATCCTTAGAAATTAAGCATTTGGGAAGTTACATCTTCTAGGAATACTCCCAAGACCAGGCTGTGTGGTCCAAAAAAGATAAATTTCGCACATTTCTGTAACTGTCTGATATTTCTGTGTCTCTCTCAGACCCGCTAATACCATATGCCTGGTGAGGGAAAAAAAGTCTAAAAAAATCACAACTAACACTGCTTAGTTACAGGGTTTTATAACAGTTACAAAATTAAATTTAAAATATTGATCACCTTGGATCTGTAAGGCCTGGTGTCAAATACCAACTATTCCAAACACACAAGAAATTCCACGTTAAGTCCTACCTGATCTGATTTCCGTATTTCCAAACCTCAGTACATCTAAAGAAAGGTATTTCCAACAGCATTCTCAAGAAAATGAGATTATTATCTTCAAAGTACTACAGTGAAATCAAAGGACCTGGCAACGATAAACCAAAGTGTTTTCTCCTGGGGACTACTCATTTACTTTAATGGACAAAAACCGTGGGCATTTAGAAAAAGAACACTGAATACAGTTAATTGCCAAGTCAAATCTACCTCAGAGCTTTTACAGACCTGGGATTTGTCATGGTCATCACAACCTTTTTACCCATATCTAAAGCACTTTGTCGGTCACAGAGTGTTTTGAGAAATAAATATAGAATAAGAATATAGTATTAAGAAATAAATGTATATAAATGAAAATAAAGACAATGTCCTGCTTCCACCAACATAATGGCAAAACTGCTTTTGCTCGAATGGGATCGAAGTTTCAACCCACTGAGAATTCAACAAAATGACACCTTATCACAGTTTTCTGGGAATTCTGAGTTTCAGAGGGCTCTAAGCTGATCGTGTTACGAGGCACAAAAAGTACTGCCCAATAACACAAAATGAGCAGAAGTAGGAACAGGGAGGGAACCAATAATTGATAGGATTTAATGCACGATTTAAGGCTGGGGCAAGAATCCCTAAAGCCTTCTCCTACCGTGAGAGGCTTGCCAGACATGTATGAAAAACTTGCTACAACGTGCGTGTTGAATTACCTTGGTGGCCCATGACTTTCCCAACAACCACTCACAATTAGCCGGGATCCAGTAGAACAGGAATTAAATTCTGTGTGCAGCATTATTCCATGGAATGGGGCACCTATTCTGACAGGATCTGTGTTTCGGGCCTGGCCCTAGAAGATGCCAAACTTTTCATGGCAGCCCCCCGCATGGTGTGTCTGCATCTTCACCTCTATTTTCAGCTGAAAGGCGGATTTTTAGATTGTCCTGTCTGGATCTGACTTTGAATCACTTGATTTTACTCATTCTGGAATTAGCCCAGAATTTCTCACAGGTCTACAGAAGAGACTCCTCGTTAAAAAATTTGTATCTAAATTTCTACTGCATTTCCCCAAAAGGAGTAGTGTAAATCTGGACAGAATCTCCTTGAGGAAAGCCTGTCCCATAACGTCCCTCCAGTCATAGTTGAGGATCTTGATGGAGGGGTGATCCTCTTTTCCCCCATGAAGTTGTAACCAGCATCTCACACACAAATCTATCTTAACAACCCAGACAATGAGGAAAGGCTGGGAGAGCTGGGATTGCTCAGCCTGGAGAGGAGAAGCTCTGGGGTGACCTCAGTGTGGCCTTGCAGGGCCTGAAGGAGCCACAGGAAACATGGAGAGAGACAATTCCCGAGGGCTGGAGGGACAGGACCCAGGGAATGGCTTCAAACTGACAGAAATTAGGTAATAGGAAGGAATTTTTCCATGGGAGGGTGGGGAGGCCCTGGCACAGGGTGCCCAGAGCAGCTGTGGCTGCCCCTGGATCCCTGGCAGTGCCCAAGGCCAGGCTGGACACTGGGGCTTGGAGCAGCCTGGGATAGTGGGAGGTGTCCCTGCCCAGGGCAGAGGGTGGCACTGGATGGGCTTTAAGGTCCCTACCAATCCAAATCATTTGGTTTGTAACTAGGTTATGATGGGAGGGCAGAAAAAATGTTATTCGTGCCACTGTCATTTTATTTTTATGATCTGGCATTAAAAAAAAAAAAAGAAAAAGAGAACAGGAAAGAAAAAGTAGAAAAATTTTCCTTAGACTTTAAAGTAACCAAGATTTATGTTTTAGTTAAGTGTTAATATTTCACAGCTTTTCAGTTCCTAGGTTCAACAAAGGACACTGCTGGTACCTGTGATGTGTCACTTGGTGACTGCAACCGCTGGATTTCTTTTTAATGATCTCATTTTGGGCTTGAAAATAACATCACAGACATGAACTCCATCCTGCAAAGACTCACAGCTGGCTTATCTTTACACAACTGAACGCTACGTTCTCACTGAGTTCAGTGAAGGCTACATAAAATAGAAGGAGCAAATTTATGGATGTGGTTTTGCAGGATTGGGACGCTATTTTTCTGAATTTTCACTTTTTATGAGATGTTTCATTGTAGCTGTAACCAAGCCTGGGTATGTTCCTTCACACCCCACAGGCACAAATGACTGAAGCCACTGGTTTCTATGTCTGGTGTGGGTCAGTCACCAGTGAGATTTATCAGGGTCATCAGAGTTTTAGGTGATTTAAACAGCAGCAGGTGAAAAAAATGCAGAAAAATTTCAGAAAACCTGGACTTTCCTGCCTGATGTGGAAAAAAGTCTTCAACTCATTTTAGAGATGAGTCTGATAAATGTCACACCAAGAATACAGGAAAATGCCACTTGAAAAATAGTCCTGTACAGATGGATCAACCTTCCACCCTGAGCTGCAGACACTACTGATAGTGCCAGGACTGCCTCAGGAGTTTCTCAGCAGATCAGCCTATTTTGCCAACTAACACAGGTATTTAGGGTGGCCAGGAGGTTTAACACCTGAGCACCCAAACACAGAGCTCATCCACCTCCAAGGCCAAGCTACAGTTCCAGACTTTTCAAGACCTCTCACCATATGCATCACTTCCATCACAGCTCAGTGAAACCCTCTTTTTTCATGGGCAATGCAGTTATTTTGCCAAAGAATGTGGTTTTGGGGACAGCTGAAGACATTTGTTAGCTCAGGACAAACTCGCTGTGTCGTTTTGGCCTGAACAAAAACAACAGCGGGCTTTGAAAACACCAGGCATTCCCTTGAGCTGGGATTTTAAAGTGGTTTCCACACTTGGTTTTCAGGGCACTTGTGAAAGCAAAGGAAGGAAAGAGGATGATTCCCAAAGTTTTCTGGGAGGGAACCCCCAGTCCTTTGCCCACAGCAGCTCAGGACATGCTCAGGCACAGCACTGGGATCATCTCCATCCCTGAACTTCCAACACAGCACTGCCAGGAGAAGATTCACCATCAGTACCTCCCCCCTCAGCTCAGCCTCCCACTTGCTCCTTAATTCTCCTGTGAGAAGTGGGACAGAGGGAATTAAAAACACCAGAACTACAACACAACACTTTGTCAGACACTTTCCTGAACCAGAATCTTCAACCCCAAACTTACCCCGGGTCCTGCACATTGGCAGTCCCACGTCTGGGGGGGGGATCAGGGAATCTTTGTTTGCCACTGGAATATCAACAGCACACGGGAATAAAGTTATAAAGGAGTGCATTTCTCCCCGAGTTCTGTTTGTGCAGGCTTTGTTCAAGCCAAGCACGTGCAGAACCAAAGCATCTGCCAACATCTCAAGCAGGATCCAAGCAAGTCCATCGAGACGCTGCCAGCCACACAGCTCTCTCCACCAGGAAAGAATTTGGAACGCATTATTTGACACAGAACCATATAATTGCAGAGTCAAAAATCAGAGTCACTGGTTCTCATCAACTGCCAAGAAGTGGGGTATTTTTCTGGCTTGAGCTTCTAATAGAAATTTAAAAAAATGCGAAAGAGTTACAGCAAGGCTGACGTTACTCAGCTGTCATTCCAGAAACTGTCCTTTCAAAAAAAAATTGCAGGGGATAGCAAATAAGATGATACAAGTTAGTTCAAGTAAGGTTGGAAAACAGATTGCTTTTTCAGGCTTCCTATACCAAACCACAGAACTTTGTGCACCGCGAATATCCAAAATAATATGTGGTAATTTATGTTATTGATTTAAAGACTGTACAAACGAACTGAAAACAATCGACTCTGCAATTACAAAGATGATTTTCGTGTGTTCAGCTCTTAAAAAAATGTTCAGCTGCTACAGGTGAAGGTTCACTGGAGGGATTTTCTCTCTCAGGTGAATTTTCTTATTGAGTGGGGTGCTTTTTTTCCTACACTTTTAAAAAATTTATTTATTTTACGTTACTCAACCATTTTTAAACTGGAACACCTACAGATTAAGATTAATCTCATGCATTAAAGTACCTTATGGAAATGATACACATAAATTCATGCTCTAATCACCGTGTTATTTCAGACATCAATCTCATAGTGATTCCCTGGGCAAGACATGGAAAGAGCCTCCTTCCCCAAATATTTAGAATATCCGAGGAAGGGAATGCAAAGGACACAGAGGGGTGACAAACAGCTTTATGCAGTGGGTAAATCAGGCTGCATAAAACAGATCATTAGGGATGGGACTTCAATGGGGGATGGTTTCTGAGGAGAACTGCTGACCAACGATATCAAAGCAGCAGACTGAAAGTGAAGGAAACTTGTGGTTTCTTTATGACTCGGAGATGAATTCTTTCATCAGATTAACCACTTCTGAGAGCATCCGGCGTGTCTGACACACTCGAGGGACAGCCAGGGTCTATTCTAAGGCAGTGCACGCAGGGCTGACTCAGGATAACATCCTTATTCAGGAAGGACATTTAATTTTAGATTTCACTCTAAGCAGATGCTCAAACCCCATTACATTTGGTGAATTTTAAGCTAATCCTCAAAGTCAAGCACGTGCTTTGGTTACTTCCTGAATCCAAGATCGGTAGTCAAATGCAGGTAGAAATACGTGGAACTGCAGGAATCAGTGGAAGAAACAAAAACCTCACATGGGGAGCTAATAAAATGTTAATTATTATACAGAAAGCTTCCAGAAAATGAGTAGCAGGACTGGCAGAAAAGTGGTCTCCCACCCAGGGTCCTGGGGCACCAGCACCTCTCCAAGGCCCAACCCTGGGAGAATTACAGCTGGGGGCATGGATAAAAGAAAAATCCATCTCTGTTTCATAAGAGCCAGGCTTATAAATTAGAACAGTTTTTCTGGAAAACATTCAAATTCAATGCAGGCTTGGACATGGAATCACAGCATCATTAAGGCTGGGAAAAAAAATCTCCACAAACAAGTCCAACCTTTGACTAAACACCACCTTGTCAGATGAACCATAGCACGGAGTCCTCCAAAACTCTGAACTTCAAGTAATCGAGTGCATGTAAGTCAGAAGAAAAACTCCAAACACTCCAGATCTGGTGACCAGTGGTAGAGTTGGAAATTCAGACAAACATTCAGGTAAGTACACAAATTCACCAGAAACTGTCTGGATATGAAAACAGGGATTAGTCATTAGGGAATTCGTAATGAGAGAATGGCCTTAAGCTGAAGGAGGGAAGAGTTAGATGGGAGTTTGGGAAGAAATTCTTGGCTGGGAGGGTGGGGAGGCCCTGGCACAAGGTGCCCAGAGCAGCTGTGGCTGCCCCTGGATCCCTGGCAGTGCCCAAGGCCAGGTTGGACACTGGGGCTTGGAGCAGCCTGGGACAGTGGGAGGTGTCCCTGCCATGGCAGGGGTGGCACTGGATGAGCTTTTAAGGTCCCTTCCAACCCAGCCATTCTGGGATTCTGTGATTTATGGTATGTCAAACATCCACAAGCCAAAAAAAAAAAAAACCCAAACAAACCAGAAATGAGTTTCCTAAAAGGGTCACTTCAGATTTCCTTTGCCCTAGATGACAACTTGGGCTGCAGAGAACCAATATCCACCCCTGAGAGTGTCAGAAGAAATACTAAGAGGCCACCCCAAGCTGTGTCAGGGCTGTCTCAGGGTTGCTCCAACCCAAGTGAAAATGAAGCCATCCAGGTGAGCACAAAAGCGAAGTTTTTCCTCCACCAGCTCCACGCAGGAGCTGTTGCCAAACCTCTGCCTTTTGGAAAAATTTATGGATGGCTTTGTAATTTAATGTAATAATAGGCAACCTAATATCCTACAAGGTGTTGGTCTCCTTGTGAGACTCAACTTTCATGAACATCAGCCACTGTGGAAGGATGTTCCACGTCGTTCTCAGCTTCAGTGGGTTCCCAAAGCTTTGCTTCATGGAATAATTACAAACTGCAAAGTTTTTTGCCAGGATAAGTTGATGCTATTTTTTATCAAGTGAAATCAATTTGGAAAATAATTAAGAAATGATCACACTTTTCTTCTCCAAGCAAGCAGGAAAATGTCTCTAGCCTGCCAAGAGATGCAATTAGCTGAGGGAAACCAGTTTTACCAGGTTTTGGAGAAACACAACGGGATTCTCTGGCAAAGAATGGAAATTGGTGGTCAGCAAATTATTTGGGGAAATAATCATGGAAATGAGTAAAATTTATTTTAAAGGATTTGCTGATGAGAAAGAATATTTCCGTGCTGGCACAAGGATACAAACATTTGTGAAAAACTTAGGGCAAAGTTACCGGAGGAGAGCTCGGAGTAAATGTTTTGAAGAAAACACTGTTGGAGGAGGTAGCTCTTTGTATTACAATCTCCACTTCATTCAACCTCCAGGAAAGGTCATTGATTTAATCAAAAGCTTTTTTTTTTCCCTTTGGTCAGACTCCCAAATGCACATACCATCAAGATCTGGTGCACAGAAATAATTTGAAGCAAATCTTCTAAAAAAGGTTTTGAAGATGCCTGCCAGTAGAACATTGTGCCTCACAGCTATAATATCAGAAAAAGCCATTCAATTTAAATTAATATATTTGGCCAGACAGCTATATTAAAATTCTTGTTGTTTTTTCAGTTATAATGGTAGCCTGTGGTATGACTAGCCCTCCTCAAAAATCTGTGTAGTTATTGCCTTTCTCTTGCCTAGGGTGCATCACATGTTTTTGATTTGGATGATCCGCATTGCGCTGCCTCATTAAAACAAACATTTATGCAAAACAAAGGCCGTGTATCGCAGGGCAGGGCTCGGGAGCCAGCTTTGAAAGGCTGCAGCCTTCCAAGAGCATCTTCCAGCGCAGAGCTTCCGCCGGCCCAGCTCCACTTGTGCTGAACATTTGTGGGTGATGTCAGGCGCGGTGCCCTCCGCCAGTTCTGCGGGCAGGGAGGGCTTCAAAAGCGGTGCTGGAAGCAGCTGTGGAGCAGGGAAGTGTGCGCTGGGGGAACGGGGGAGGTCGGGGTTTCTCTGCCGTCCCCTCCCGGAGCGGCCGCCGTGCCCCGAGGAGCTGGAGGTGCTGGACAGCTCCGCTTCTCCGGGGCCACCGCCCCGGGACAGCCCTGCCCTCCTCCCGAGGGCCTCCCGCCCCTGCGCAGGTGGGAAAAACACCGGGAAAAAAACCACTTCCAGAGCATCTGCGCGGGGAATCGGGAGGATGCATTCTGTAGGAATTGTGTTCCCTGGGTCGTTTGCAGCAACTGCTTTCAGATGAGGTTGTTTTTGCCCTTAATGATGCCTCGTTCCCTCCCACCGGAGGAGGAGGAAACTCCCTNGAGGGGGGGTCGGGCTCTGCTGCCGTGTCCCAAGGGAAAGGAGGAGAGGAAATGGCCTCAAACTGCACCAGGGGAGGGGCAGGTTGGAGATTGGAAAAGAAAATTTCCCTGGCAGAGTGGTGAGGCCTTGGAATGAGCTGCCCAGGGAGGTTTGGAGTCCCTGTCTGTGGGAGTGTTCAGGAGCAGTCTGGGTGTGGCCCTTGGGGACAGGGTTTGGGGTGATGCTGGTGCTGCTGCGATGGCACTGGGTGAGCTTGAAGATCTCTTCCCACCTTGATGATTCTGGGATTCTCTAAAGGGAGCTTCAGATAAACAGTTTAAATGCAGACAGTGTCTGAAGGCAGGTGAAATGAAACCTAACAAAACCCCCCTAAGATATATGAATCTGTGGATACATTTTTGGTGGCTTTTCTTAAACACCCCCCCCCCCCAAAAAAAAAACCTTAAAAACAAACAAACAAAAAACCTCAAGTGCCAAGGTTAGTGCTTTTCATCCAAATCTCCCAAGCTGCTTCCATGCTAAACTACATCACAACTAATTTAACAAAGTTTACACACGCTGGGTTTTGGAAGGTTATAAAGGTGTTACAGAACCTCAGCGATTATCATGGTTTTGTACAACGTATTCCTCACATTAATATTTTATCATGATGTCAAAAAATATTATTCAATGCAAGCAAATATTTGCATACTTGAAATAAAATATTTACTCTTTGGCATTTCTGACACTCCACAAGCTCATTTTTAATCACTTATCTTCAAGAGTCAATAAACACTGCTAGTAAAAATTCAGGAGAATTTTCTACAAACTCCCTCAAAATGCAGCACAATTAGTGACTGTATTTGTAACTCAGGACAGAAAAGGAATTACCAGCCTGTGTGCTACCTCAACCTTCCAAAATAAGTATGGCTAATCCATATATTCTACAGCTATAAAAAAGTAAATATTTTTAGGTTTTTGATGTGGCACATTTTGAAGTGACTGACATGAAATTATGGCAAGACTGATGCTTTGGAGGCTGAGGATACAAGTGACTTTTCACTGAGTATTTATTTGTGGGAGTTCTGCACAACTCCCACAAATAAAGGATGATTCCAGTGGAAAATGAGCCCTTCTAGATTTGTTTCTGGCCCTGCAGCTTGGACAGTTTCAATCATCCATTAACAAAATTCACTACAGGAAATGCAGGGAGCTGACCAGTCCTACAGTTTGAGTACAGGTTTTTAAATCAACTTAGTGATTTCAGGCTGGGGCTTGCTCAAGCTATGAATGGATTGATGAATCATGTGAATACTTCAAAATATTATCTGTACATATATCTGTACGTATCTGTACAAGTATGCAGAAAATGACTCCATGTTCATGGATAACTATGGAAGAAAAAGAAGAGAGTATTTAGAACTTAAATAGTTTGTTAAAACATATTCAAACACTTGGCTTTAAGAGCTCTACTCACCAGTTTATCTTGTCATCTCCCTCTGGATGACTCTACTATTTCCCTTTTTTTTTTAATGTTCTAATTATGCTTAGAAGTGAGTACTTAATTTCCTTTTACAAAGCTATCAACTTGACTTTTACAACTACATGCTATTATCTAGCATTGAGCCTGCCAAAATAAAATAGCAAGGAGTGATACGGTTCATAACCAATAGAAAAGAATATACAGAGAGCTAAAAAAAAGAGGGTGAGGGTTAAATCCTGTCTCTGTTAAAGCCAGGGGAGTTTTATCACTGTCTTCCTCAGAGCCTGCACTTCATCCCAGCTACTCATAACACTTTTCATATTTGATAGGGAACAATTTAAAGTGATAAATAGCAGCCAAATTGCATGTGTGTGTGAGGAGGAGAAGATTTCAAAACAGCCTCAGTGTCAAAACTAAACTACTTCTGTCAGTTTGGAGATTTTTTTGGCCTACCAGGCTAAAGCTGAGTTTAAGCAGGGGAAATATTTCTGCTTATGCTGGTTATCTGAAAGCTCCAGGCTGGTCAGACTGGGTCCTTCTGGAGTCACCTCCTCAGATGTGAAGTTCAAGCTTGCCCAAATTTCAAAAAGGGGCCACCAACCTTCACTCAGAAAACCAAGTTATTTCCATTTATGTGTTTATGTATCAGTTTAACATCTAGTTTCAGGCAGAAAAAAAATGCCTCACACAATTCCAAAAAAAGCTATGCTTTTTCCTCTTCTCCTGTAGGTAAAACCTTCAGTGCAAAGCCCTGAACCTGAAGCCACATTCACAATGTCTGTAGCTCTGTCCATGTGGAACGTGCTGCAAAATTTCACCTTTGAGACCTGGTACCCACTGCTGCTGAGCCAACCATCATCAGCACCATCATCATCATCATCAAGGGGGGAAAGAGGCTTTCAGAATCATCCACTCCCAGCCTTCAAGGTAATTCTACATTACTTCAATTTTATTCCATTCAGAGAGCAGAACTCTTCAAAGCAGGGAGGTTTAACATCTCGTACCGCTTTCCTGACAGAGTGTTCATTAATATCTAGCTTTGAAATAGCAATTTCATTTACTCAGTCTCTTTAAAGGATTTATAATTTTTTGCCTCTTAGAAGAAAAAAAAAAACAAAACCAAAACTTAAAAGATATTTCTTAACAGAGTTTTGCTTTCAAATATAAATACACAGATTGGATAAGAAAACGTGTTTGTGCTTTGGAGTAACGCAGCCAACAGATTTTGGAGAATGGATTTCTACTGATTTGCTACCTGAAAATCAAAGTCATTAAGATGTATGCTGACAGCAATGTAAGTTATGTAATTACAGACCCCTTCCTTTTTTTAAAGCACCTCTCCCTTCAAAAAATGTTTCCTCTGCTCCCGTCAGTGAAATATTTCAGGAAACTCCCTCACAGCTTATCTCTGGAAGAGGGAGGAATATGATGTGTGGTGGGTTCTGCCCACACGTGTGAAGCCGATCCTTGTCTCCCACATCCAAGGCAATTTTTAGCCAAAATTGTTTGCTGGCCCAGAGGGAATAATGGTTTCAAGTTAAAGCCACATGCAGAGCAAGACAGAGAGAAGAGATGCTACCCCCTGTCAAGCCTCTCAGATGTCTGGCTCTAAAAATACTTTTCTCGTGTCTGCCGTGCCAAAAACAGTAATATTAACAGTGCTGCTATAACAGCCAGCACTTCCAAAACTGCCTTCTCGTTAAAGTCTCTCACCCAAAACAATTTAAATGGTCTGTATCTAAACCACATGAAAGTCTGTAACAGTGGGGACAGGCGTTATCTGAGCCTCACCCAGCCTGGTTTGCTCATCAGGATCACCAGCAGGAACTAGTAAAGCATCTGAAAGCATGGGCCCACTGTCCAGTTTCCTGGAAAAATGCTGTCAGCCACACACTCTCTCTTACCCAGCCCCACCCAGGCTGTCACCCAGCCCTCATTTTTATCGTGTTTTTTCAGAAAAGCCCAGCTGACGCTGTGGGAAGTCCTGCACTACCAGATCCCCAGTGTTCCCATTAAACCTGTCTCAGAGAGCCTCTACTTAAGGCATGTACTTGGAAGATCATGAGAGTTTGCACCTCTTAAAGACAAACCCCATCATTTTGGAGCTGCTGGTTCATTTCTTCAGTTTGAGATTTCCCTCTGCTGTAGAGGGCAGTGGATGCCAGGCCTGACCCTACAGCTCTGACTCAAACATCCCACGGATTTTAAGAGGGACATGGGAAGAGAAATTCCTTTCAGAAACTTTCACAAAGGAAAATCACTAATTTGATTTGTCTTAAATGATGTCAGGAAGCTTTGACTTCTAGCACTGGGCATCCAACAGGGTGTCAGAGGATGCACCAGGCTCTTCTCAGTGGTGCCAAGCAATGGCACCAGAGGAACGGGCAGGAACTGATCCCAGGAGGTTCCAGCTGGACGTGAGGCAGAACTTCTTCCCTGGGCAGTGCCCGAGCCCTGAACAAATTGTCCAGAGAGGCTGTGGAGTCTCCTCACTGGGAATATTCCAGAGCCATCTGGACACAATCCTGTGCCCTGTGCTCTGGGATGGCCCTGCTGGAGCAGGGAGGTGGCACCAGATGAGCCACTTCCCTTCCAACCTGACCCATTCTGTAATTCTGCACTGTTTACCTCAGAAATTTTTCTGGTGTTTGTTTTTAACTTTTGCATCCACGTGGCAGCTCTTTGCCTGATAAATTCACCTTCCTAAAGGATGCATAAAGTGGGAAAATACTTCTGCCTCCTTTGCTGGCAGAAGTGCCATCTCCCCACTGCACAGCAGGTGACTGAAGCACAGGGAGAGCTCAGGATAACAGGCAACTGGCAGAGATGTGAATCTGTCTGAAGATCAACAAACGAGGAGAGGAGAGAGGCTGAGGGCACTTGGTCTGTCCAGCAGGAGCAGAGGAGTCTGAGGTCAGAGCTCCCCAGGGCTGCAGCTCCTCCCGAGGGCCAGCTCCGATCTCTGCTCCCTGGGACAGGGACAGGACCCAGGGAGCGGCTGGAGCTGGGCCAGGGCAGGCTCAGGCTGCAGAGCAGGGAAAGGTTCTTCCCCCAGAGGGTGCTGGGCACTGCCCAGGCTCCCCAGGGAATGGGCACGGCCCCGAGGCTGCCAGAGCTCCAGGAGCCTTTGGGCACCGCTGCCAGGGATGCCCAGTGTGGGATTGTTGGGGGTCTGGGCAGGGACAGGGCTTGTGCTGGATGATCCCTGTGGGTCCCTTCCAGGTCAGGATATTCCATATTTTTATGGAACAGAGACCACCTGGGTTGTTACCTCCACCTGGTGTTGACTATAAGGATAAACGAAAAACAAGGCTGGTTTTTCTTCCCCTCATCCTGAAGTGGGAAGAGTGAGGAGCCTGCCCTGGCTGCAGTTTATTCATACCTTGTTTATTCATACTGAGGGCCTGGCCTCCCATGACCAATGTCATCACAACTACCAACAATTTTCAGAGTGGTCCCAGTTTTTCCGAAGTGCTGCAGACTCTTCCAGAGGCTGCAGAGACATGGCAACCATTTCCTCTGAGTGGTTGCCACATTTTTCCCCAGCACCGGCTCCGCTTCAGTGATGAGTGAAGGGACTCCTATAAAAATTGTCTGAAAAGCATTCAGCGATTGCTTCAGGATAAAAGCTGCAGTTCCTCACCATATGGTGCAAATGGCCAGGAATAATGTGCCTCCTTGTCAGGAAAAGCTAAAATCTGCAAGAGGGAGGCACAGGGATCTGTGGAATGATACCATCAGCTTGGGTTGGAGGGTTGTGCACTTGGACCTATTTTAATGGACATTTTCTGTCACACAGAAAAAATAAAGATAAACTCATTTAATTTTTAGGCAGATCCAAGCAGACACAAAGTGTCAAAGCAAAACATTTCATTGAGCTCCAAAAGGGACAGGATGAAATAATATCTTTTAAAATTATGAGTAATTCTACAAGTGTTGGTGAAAGGAAAATTAACATACAGAAGGGATTTATGAAACTTTAAAAATTCACAGTCCCGTGAGGCTATGAGAGACTGTTGCTCTCCTATCTCACACAGAAAACATTAAAAAACAAAAGCAGTGACTTGTAAATCCAAATTGCTAATTCCTGCACCTCTGACACCTTTAACTGGGTGCTAAAACTACCCAAGACAGCCGTTTGAAACATATTTGGTAGAACTTTTATTCCATCTGGTCCACTGTTACAAAGCTGGCATGCGAATTTTATTTTAAGGGAACTCTTCAAGCCTGTGAATGCACCTTTCCACTACGGAGTCAAGAAGCAGCAATGTATGCAAATCCTTTAGTGAGACTATCTTTACCTTACCTTAGCTGCCCAAAAATTCGACATCTAGATTAAAATTGTTGCCTTGGCTCCTTTGAAATCTATTTTAAAATGGGATTAAATACCCTCAGGATATGCCAGTATTTCCATGAGCTCTGAAGACAGGTTTAGCTCTCAGAGTTAGGTGAGATGGATCTTGATCCTAAAGACATAAAGTCTCTTTTCAGTGGTGCCCAGCCACAGGACAAGGAGCAATGGCCATAAACTAAAACTCAAGAAGTTCCCCCTCAGCACGAGGGAGAATTTCTTTCCATGGAGGATGGCAGAGCCCAGGAACAGCTGCTCAGGAAGGGTGTGGACTCTCCCTGTCTGGACACGTCCCAAACCCACCTGGATGTGCTCCTGTGTCACTGCTCCAGGTGACCCTGCCTTGGCAGGGGGTTGGACTGGATGATCTCCAGAGATCCCTTCCAACCCCGAGTAATTTGGGATTCTGTCACAGTACTGGCATGGCATGGTATTCAGAGCAGGGTTTCACAGGCCTTATCTGTGGGACATCAGGAAGCAGAAACAATTGGAGATGGGAAGGCAGGAAACGCATCCTACAAAGCACATGGCCCTGGGCAGCCAGTGCCAGCCACTGCAGCTCCTAATCCGAGGGAACTCAAGGCACTCTGGGATCTCACTGACGTAAGTGAGAAATCAGCTTGGCTCCCTCTGCTCGAACTGATACTGATGGAAACTCTGAATGAAGCATGTGGCCACTGCTGTACGCAGCCCCCCAGTTGCTGATACATCCGAGAGCTGAGGAAGCTGTAAATAGGAATTGGGTCATCCACATCACCAGTTTAAGTCCAGCTCAGCAGACAGATGCTTATTTAGCGGTGGTTTTAGTCCAGGCCCCAGAAAACAAGACGTTGTCCACACCTCGGGTCACACCCATGCCCTGGCAGTCTCCTCTGGAAAGGAAAAGGCTTCCTCGAGAGACAGAGACCGAACTATTCTCTCATCTTGCAGTGAATGTCTGAGGCCATGCCTGAAGGCACCGATGTGATGGAAGTGATGCTTACACAGATTCCTCCTGCTCCACACGGTTGTCCCAGGCCAAAGGGCTCCCAGTCCCTTCCCAGTGCCCAGTCCACATGCAAATGCTGGCATGGAGCCTGAGTAGAAACTTCACAGCCTAATACAACACCTTACAGCTGACCCTGAGGCTCCCTCAAAGCGTTTTTCCAAGGACATCACTCAACAGTATGGCCAGAGACCTTTATTGTCACAGTCACTGAAGAAGTGAGAACTCCTTGGCCAGGAGAGAGTTATAAAGTGGATTTCTAATACATCACTGACCACCAACTGTTCTGTGTTTCATTTTTGTATTTCATTTCTTCCTTTCTGGAATCTCTCAGCTGGGGCTGTTCCACCTCGAGAGGAGTCCTGGTTAAGAGGGGCCCTCAGCCCTGGGTGTCCCTGGCTGCAGGGAGGGCTCAGGGCAGGGCCCGGGCTCTGCTCCGGGGCCCAGCAGTGGCACCAGAGGGACGGGCAGGGGCTGAGCCCAGCAATTCCCTGCACAGGAGGCACAACTCCTGCCCTGGGCAGGGGCTGAGCCCAGCAATTCCCTGCACAGGGGGCACAACTCCTGCCCTGGGCAGGGGCTGAGCCCAGCAATTCCCTGCACAGGAGGCACAACTTCTGCCCTGGGCAGGGCCCAGCCCTGAGCAGAGACCAGAGAGGCTGTGGAGTCTCCTCCCTGGGGATATTCCAGAGCCACCTGGACCCAATCCTGTGCCCTGTGCTCTGGGATGGCCCTGCTGGAGCAGGGAGGTGGCACCAGTGACCCGCTGTGGTCCCTTCCAGTCTGAGCCATCCTGTGACTCTGTGTGATGCTTTTAATCCAAATCAAACCCCAAGTATTTTTACTCCATCACAGCAGCTCCAAAAGCTGATTATGGTATTAATTACCATCCCTGCCATTTGTCAGCCACTGCACCACATGGATCACTGCCTGGCCCAGACAGGATACAAGTGTACCACAAGCTTAGGACTTTGTGCAGAGTAACTTTAAGAAAGTTATCAAAGAGAAATGGTTGTCATAGGATGCAGGTTCGTATTTCACTATAAATTAGAACCTGATAAGCAGAGAGGCAGAGATCAGTTTTCAGCATGGGAGAAGATTAATGCAGTGTCTCAAAAATGCTTTTCAGTGTATTTAATTGCAGTGATAGCTATTCAATGGCACAGATTTTTTTTACATTACTTTCTCTGACAGATTTGTCAGAGTGCAGCACTTTCTGCTTGGCTTGGTGAAACATTCTGTATTTCCTTCAGTTTGTCCTGAATAACCTAAAAAATACATGACCATGGATATCATCTCCAATCTGACTGGGGTCTCACCTCATGTTTTCCAGCTCATTACCAAATGGATTAAACAACACCAGATTTAGGATGCGATTTGAGACACCCTGCTACTGATGTTGAGTGCCAGCCTGAAAAATTAGTTTTGACTATTTTTTAATGGTTTTTCCTTGTTATTTTTTCCTGTTTCTTTCCTATCCATTTTTAATGGCTGACCGAATGTCACTTCTTCCTTTGACAAGAAAGCTTTTCGAGCTGCTTATTAAAAAAACAAACCCGTTCTTTCAAATCTGCTCTTTTTTTGTGCGATCTAAAAAATGTGCCCCAACAAAGACTTCCAATTTTCCTTTGGAAAATACGTCCCACTTCATATGGTTGATGGAGGAGGTGTATTTATAACTTTGCCATTGTTTATTATTGCGACTGCTTAGGTGTTATTTTTGCCCTGCAGTAAGGCTTGGAGGTGCTTCCCAGCTCTGCTCTCATGTTTGTTTTTAAAAGTAAGTACAAAGACTGTCACTCTTAAGCTCCCCACTTCCCCTGAGTCCATACATTTGTGTTGTGAGCAGCTCAGGCACTTCATTCTTCAGGCCTCTCCAAACTCCTGGATTAATACCATTAGGTCTGGGTAACTTGCTGCTATTTAATTTATCAGTTTGTTCCAGCACCTCGTCTGTTGATCCTGGCAACAGAAGCAAAATGCTCTAATGGCGCCTCCAGAGCAGATATCTGAAGAAAGTCACACACACATCCCTAAAAAAAATCCTCACTCCAGCAGCCAGAATTGGAGATTAGAGCCTGGTTCATGGATGTGAGCCACACCAAACCAAACGGGGGATCCAAATAACTCAGGTCTTTCTGCTGCCGAACGCAGGGTACCACGTCAAGGCTCTTTATAATTAGCACAATCTGTAACAGATTGGTTTTTTCTCCCGAGTAGTAAACATTCTCATGCTTTATTCAGCTGAGGTGGCTGCTGCTCTGCTCCCAGCTGTGTGTGTGCAGGCACACGTATCACAGAGACTGCCCCGAGCACAATGTGCTACAGCTGACAGGCAAACCTGATCCACAGTGCACAGTCACGGAATCGCACAATCATTCGGGTTGGGAAAGACCTCCAAAATC
>VXAZ01005281.1:323493-354375 GCA_013399875.1 Gymnorhina tibicen | reverse complement strand
ACATTGTAACCCAGGACACATGTCCATTAGACAGGTCCTGCTGATACAGTCTACTTCAGTTTTCAAATAATGTACCCCTGTTTTTGGAAGATTAGGCACAGTGGCAGTGCCTCTGTCTCAAAATGCAAAGAGCAAAACTCGACGAGGAACTCAGACGGGTGTGAAAGACTTGGTATGCCTTCCATATTAGGACTGACTAGCTCAACTAGGACAGTTCATCCTGGGAAAAAGTATGACTGACAGGGCATTTCATATCAGAAGGGATTACTAAAGAAAGCTTTACTATCTCTCTGGACACATGAATTAAGTGGCTTCAAACAAAACTCGCAATATACCCATTCAGAACAAACAGAACAATGCATTCTTCACAGAGAGCAAAACTAAGACACACCATGTTCTCACATTTTTAGTAGAGTGGTTCACTGACTGATTCTTGGTCCCTGCAGAGACGATATCGTGATTTTATGAACAAACATTGCTTCATAACATGAGGGAACGAAACAAATGCACAAATCAAATTAATTAATATTGCACAGGCAACCTTCAGATTTCTTAATATTTAAGCGCTTTTCTTCACAAATAATCTTTTATAAGGATGTCTGTACATTCTGCCTAAGAGCTCTACCACTCCACTAAATGGTACACATTGATCCTGAAATGATTGCAAATAACAGCATTCTGATAGATATATTTCTGAAGAAATATACATCTCTCTCCAATACTCCTACAGCACCCCACTGCAGTTTTCATCAATTTCAAACCTGATTTTCAATTGTGACTTTCATTCTGCATGAGAGCTTCTGTCAGCTGTCCTGGTGCTGGAATTTACAAATTGATCCAGCACTATCTGTGACCGACCAGTGTCTCAAAAAATCTACACCTGTGAATGTGGAAACACTGTCACCACTTCATGGTCTAGACTGATGGGCATGTCAGAACAGATTTCCCTTTCAAGTAACTGAGTAGCTACCTAGAAGTATTTATTTCTGAATCTTTACTAAAACTCCTGCAGTTTATCTTCCACAAAAACATGAAACACATGAGAGCAGGACAGTAGATCTCTTACTTTAGCTGAAATACATTGGTTTTGGAGCAGAAAAATACCTCTTTTTCTTCTAAAATAAGATTATGATATGTAGTTTTAGTAAAACGCCAGGAATTTTTTAAGTGGTCACAGATGTGACCTTTCGTGTGGTCTTTCCCATGAGGATGAATTCAGCAATACTGATATCTAAAGTCTAACTCCAACAAAAAATCTCTCTTATTTTTTCTCAGAAAATTGATTAACTCAGCTGGCTTCTACTGCACAAGAACTGTGATTAACATGTGGTTTGTCACATAAGTGCTGGCAATATTTTTGGCACATGGGCTAATCTAAAACTAAATATTTTTTGGCCAAAATTTTCCTAAGGTCCTACCATCTCTCAATGACCAAATCAATTCTAATTATATAGATTCTGCTTCCTAATACACTCCTCCACAGTAAATGTCCCTGTAAATAATATAAATTTTTATGTGAACTTCAGTAAATGAATAGTGTAAATGTAGGAAGCTTGGACGCTATACAAAATGAAGCTTTCAACAAGCTTTCAAGGAAGCAACTTGGTTCTAACTCTCTTTTCTCAAAATTTGCCACTTGTATCAGTGATGTAGTTATAATCACGAGCTTTTCATTTAGGCAGCCTTCAAAGACTTTCCCAGAATACTGTGTGGACAGAGAAATTGTGGTTACCTCAAACTTTACATAAGGAATGAAAATACTGTTGCTATCGCTGAACTATGATGCAGACTTTCAGAAAGAAAGAATGTAAAGATGATCATGAGTGTAGCTATTTGATCTCACTGATACTGATATGTTCGTTTAAATTGAGTTATATCTGACCTAGATCTGATAAATTAGGCTGCAGGGTTGGTTTGGTTTTCTTCCCAGGGAAACAGTAGTAATATCTCAGATAAGGGTAATGTTATTTCAGAAAATACCAATGACAGTAACAATCACAAATGAAAAAAACTCAAATTTAAAAATTTATGCCTTTTAGAGAAAATTATCTATGTGTGCATTGATTCTTAACATGGTTTGTAAAAGTGTATTAGTTGCATTAACTAATTGGATTGTTTAATATCTTATAATGTACTGACATATAATACAAGATTATTGTGTTTTCATATAAGAGCATGACTGCTAGACCATGAGCCTAAATTGGTCCCTCTAGACTCTACTTATAATCAGCAGACAGAATCAGGTAACTATAGCAGGCAATATTTCTTCAATGTCTAAAATAAGTTAGAATAATTGCCCCATGTGATATGTTCAGCCCAGCTTCAGATGGCTGAGATAAATCTTACAAGGGGTGTACAAAACCGTATCCTAACAACACTCTGTATTATCTGCCGTATTTACTCAAATTTCACAGAAATTAAGGCTTAATATGGAAATTTTTCTTTTAGTATGTACTGGAGCGTAAGTATGCTGAAACAAAGTATGAAGACTTTCACATAAAATGTCATAATCTGGAGAACACTGAAATGTACTGCTCCATTCCCCTCCTAAAATTTTTAACTCTTTTCTTCCAAGAAAACTGCAAGTGCAGGTATCAGCAGTGTTAGATCATTTATTCTACATAAAAACCAATAGAGAAGAAAAGTTTGTCCACATGTTGCAACATTTGCTTCCTGGCAAAGAAGTCATTTCTGATGATGAGAAAAATTTGAGGAAGAGAATAGAGATATGCTTCTTTTGGAAGAATTCATAAAAGTTTGTTCAGTAACATTGCTAATTCTCTTGGGTTTAGAGCTCATATGAAGCCCGTATTATTCTTGCTGTTTGTAGCAGTAAGTTACTCCTATACACAGAAGAATAGAGACAGATTTTAACATGGCTAAATTTTTTCCCACTTTTGGAAATGACCACGTGAGCAAAAATCATCAACTTTTCTTTTATAAGTTTAGTTTTAGTGTCTTCACTGTAAAGTGTTTGCCATTAATGTTTGCTCTGTGCTGGAACATTATCATGCAGATGGCTGCCTGTCTACTCTTACTAGCTTGGTTCACCATGTGTAATTCTTCTGTTTATCATAGGCAATGTTTTAGATGCAGTGACTGGATTCTAATTTCTCCAAAGATTCTGTCACTTGTGTCCTGACCTTTGGTAGCTATAGCAGACTTGTATCTAAAACTTCCCTCAAGAGCTTCCCTTGCCCATCTGTCAGATACCAGCTTCTCTACTCATTTCAGTTCTTTTCAGTAATCAAAGCGAAAAGCTTTTACTCTGTCTCTTTGCCTAATGACACCTCTTGTTGTAAACCAAGAACTGTTTAAAAATCTAGGCTTAACAGACTTGGGTAAGCAAAGCACATCAACTGAACTTCACCTTTAGGATGTCTCTGTCCCATCTATCTCCCAAGGGAGGCAACAATGTTGTTTAAAGATGCAGACATCTGTCTTTCATGAAAAAACACCATTCTTTTAGAAAACTGAAGATTCAGGGTGCAAGTTCAGACCTCTTCTGATGTCAGGACTTGAGCATAACTCAAAATGACTCATTCTCTGGACTAAATTCAAAGCCATTTTTCACGAATATTCAAGACCCTCATATCTCATTTTCTTTCCCATTTCAGTTCCAGCACAGGAAACTTAGACATATTCCATTCAACTACCCCTTTCCTTTATACTGACAGGATAAGTTTAACTAAAAATAATGTGGCTTTAAGAGTTGGGATATCTTTCCTGACATTACTGTTTTTCTTTTGCCCTTGGTTTTTTCTTAGAAATGTGAACCTTAACATGAACAAGGCTACCCACCACATGCTTCATTTCTTCAAGTTCTCTGATCTAATTAGCTAATGCATTGATATTTAATGACACTAAAAATAAAATTATAAAATATAACAAGCTTTACAGTTCTAATTATGCCTTTAGGATTCTGGGATAACAGAAAATCCAAGTTTGCAACTATTTATCCTGAAAATCATCTCTTAGTTTTTCCTCTGTTATGTGTTGGAACCCAAGACATAAGTATTGTGGGTTTCCTGTTTCTTACTCTTGATTGAAATTACCTTCAGTAAACAACTTACTGTTGTGTAGCACAAAACTAAGTACATTAATAAGTGACCTTTTGATATTAAAATATTAATTGCTCAAACCAAACACAAAAAAGGGAAGTCATTCTTCTTAAGGGTGAATTTTCTTTGTGATTGGCAATCCATAAATAGAGAAGGCTAGTCCCTCAGTAGCAAACATCTGTGAAACTGCTATCTAAACTTTTCTGTCTATGCTTTTACTTACTCAGGGTTCTCCAGATTGGCCTTTGTCCTGAAAGATAAATGTTGCCAAAATGGTTCCTACAAAATGTTGTTTAAATCCACCACATAGCAAACTGCCAGTTGTAAGAAATGCTTCCCTCCAGTAATTATATTATCCAGAGTGTGGAGAATATTATTCTATTTAGAATTACAGTTAACAACATTGACATCTTTCATGCCTTTGTTTAAAATGTAGTCCTACAGAAAAGCTTTTCACAGTAAGCTGTAGAAGTGCCCCCATGAAAGTACTTCTGAAAACATCCATCTTACAACAAACATCTGAAGATATGGGCCAATAGCTAGAGAACTTTTCTTGGTGGGCAAATTCCCCTTGGAACAGACTATAATTTTCAGAGTGAATCTTCAGTATGGTCATTTTGTTCAACTGTCAAATTACTGAATTAGACATGCTGTCAGTTTATATTGTTCAGTAGGTTCTGGGCTTTTTCTGGCATATGTTCTTATGTTTACTGATTGAGAGCAGAAATTGACTTACGGACATGTATCAAACATTTAAGTGCAATAGAATATTGATCTGATCAGCATCTGAACATTGTCTTAAAATTAAACTACAAGAGCTTATAATCTTCTGTTGAGTGACTAGCCAGCAAGCTGAAAAGATAAGAAAGCAGATTGTTTCAAAAACTATTTTGAGAAACATATTCTAGTCCACAACTTTTATGCTACCACAGTATACCTACCATTCACCTATATTCTGTGAATTCCCAATCCAGCACACAGGCAAGTCCTGTGTTTACTTCTGGAACAGGTACTCAGCAGCAGAAAGCACAATGGGAGGCAAAGGAAAGGTCATAGCTAGGGCAAATTCCTACTGATTTCTAATGTCATATGCTTCCTTATGCCACAATTTAGAGCAGTTACAGCAGGTCCCTTGAGAATGCTAACTAGTTACTGTTTTTCTACCTCTCTTGTATGTCTTTGTCCCCTATGAGGCACATTAGCTTGAGTGCCTTATTCTCCCTTTTCATGAAGACAGATGGTGTATTAGCCAAAGTTTCTTTCTTCACCAGCAGTTCAGTTACAGGTGTTCAGCCACAGGGGCCAGGGAGGAGCTTTAGCTGCAAAAGCTCTGCAGCAGCTGCTTGAAGTGCTCTCAGCATACCTGTGAGTTGGCTCACACTGCTGGGGCAGATACATTCCCTATTTTTTACCTGTGGCAACAGTCCTGTGCTGCACTTCAGCACAAAGGTGCAGCTCATAGTCAAATGCTATGTTCACTTTATTACCTCAAGGAACCGAGGGACTGCAAATCTTGAATGACTACTGCTGTAGTTTCATTTTCCTACAGTTGTTTGGATAAGGTCCCTCCAGGCTGAACAACCTCAGCTCCCTCAGCCTTTCATCACAAGAGAGGTGCTCCAGCCCTCTGACCAGCTCCATGGCCCTTCTCTGTGCTTGCTCCAACAGATCCATGTCCTTCCTGGGCGCACACTGGGACCCCAGAGCTGGAGGCAGCTCTGCAGGTGGGGTCTCACCAAAGCGGGGCAGAGGGGCAGAATCCTCTCCCTCCCCCTGGTGCCCACGGAGCTTTGGATGCAGCCTTGGATGCACACTTGGCTTTGTGGGCTGGGAGTGCCCATGTCTAGCTCATGTCCAATTTTTCATCCACCAGCACCCCCACGTCCTTTCTCTCTGCTCTCAATCCATTCATCTCCCTGCCTGTGTTAATAGTTGGGATTTTCCCAACCCAGGTGCAGGACCTTGGACTTGGGTCTTGTTCAACTTCAGAAAGTTCACATGGGACCACTCCTCAAGCCTGTCAAGGTCTCCCCAGGTGACATCCCTTCTCTCAAGCACGTCAACTTCATCACTCAGCTTGGTGTCATCTGTCAGCTTGCTGAGACTCTACTCATTCCCTCTGTCTACATCATTGATAAAGCTATTAAATAGTATTAGTCTCTTGAGGGTCACCACTCATTAATGGTTTCCACTTGATTCTTTGGATGTGGCCACCCAGGCACTTCCTTTTCCATCCAACAGTCCATCTATCAAGACCAAATCTCTCCAATTTACTTATAAGAATGTTGTGGGGGACTGTACCAAGAGTTTTACAGAAGCCCGTTAGATGACATCCATAGGTCTTCCTCATCCACTGATATAGTTACTCCACTATAGAGGGCTGCTATGTTAGTCAGGAGGAAATCTGTTTGAAGGCAGATTCTCATAAATTGGATTCAAGAAATGAAGGTTTCTCTCTTTTTATGAAGTGGAAGGTTATTGTGTGTACCACAGAGACATTTCAAATTGTCTTTATTTAGACTGTCACACAACTGAACATTCTTCGATTTAATCCAAACTCCTTAGAATATAAAATTATTATGATTCTCATTCTTCAACTTTTAGGCACTATTCTAGTGAAACTAAAGGTGACTCAATTTGTAAAAGTATTACCAAGAAGTATTGTCTTTCAGAAAGCCGTGATCAGTGTGATACATCATATGAGTCTGTAAAAGATACATACCATCTGGAACAGCTAAATCACAGAACCACTGAATGGTTTGGAAGGGACCTTATAAAGATCATCCAGTTCCAAACCCTGTATAATGGGACACCTCTCATTAGACCAGGTGGCTCAAAGTCCCATCCAGTCTGGACCTAGCTTTGAACACTTCCAGGGATGTGATGGCCACAGCTTCTCTGGGCAACCTGTGCTGATGCCTCAGCACCCGCATAGTAGAGAATTCCTTCCATATATTTAACTGTGCCAGTTTTCATCATATTGGTTAAATTTGTATCAGCTTTTATTTAGCTATTTGTGATCATGGTTTGTAAGATACAATTTTATGACACTTGAAACAGGGATAATCATGACCTGGCAATGACAGAAATTGCAATTAAAAATTATATTTGAATCCCAGGAAAATTTCATTGCTAAATTAAGCAGAACAAACAATATCAAAACTTAAAATGTGCAGACATAGCTATTCATCAGTATGTACCAGCTTTCCTAAATATGTGTTTAACACTCACAAACACTTGTGGTTTCACATCCACTTGTGACAGGCTCTAGTATGATCCCTGGCCAAGGCAATTCCTTTGATAATGAGGAGGCAGAACTTGTCTAGACCAAAATAAAGAGAGCAGAAAGCTGTAAAACACTGCAGGTCACATCAAGGCAGGAAATGAGGGCTAGAAAAGAATTTGAAGAACACCTTGCAAAGGATGCTCAAACTGGTAGTGAAAAGGTCTGTACATACATCAAAAGAAAGAAAGTAGTTACAAAACTCATGAGATGGATTAAAAACTAAAGTCTTAACTGGGGGAGGGGTGGGAGGGGGTTGTCAAGGATGGCAAAGCTAGCACAGAGAAGCTCAAAGACTTGTCTGCCCCAGGCTGCATTTGGAGATGCTGTAGATTCATGACACCACACGTGCCTCCCACTGAGGAGGACAGGATCTACATCAACTTGAAGTAACTTTACAGGAAATATGAGCCTAAATAGGGAAGTGAAATACAGGCTGTGCAAATATTTCACCTGGAAGTGAAGAAAGTCATCCAAACTAGGTGATGTTGAGGCACAAGTGATGAGAGACCTCAGCTACCAAACTGTGGAACTACTGGTTGTGGCATAGAACCCATCCTCATGGTTGGGAGGCGGCCATCAAAGTGTCACTGTCAACCCAGTCCATGACAGAGCCCAACCTGCGACAGAAAGACTGGAGAGGATGACCTTGTCCGTTGTGAAGCTGAACCACTTGTGGCAAAGCTCACTGAGTGCATGGACAAACAGGTGCTGACAGGGAAGATTGTATCCATGTGTGACCAGTGACAGGCTGCCCAGTGAGGTTACGGCGTCTCCCTCACTGGAGATACTCCAGAACTCTCTGGACACAATGCTGTGCCACTCAGGTGACCCTGCTTGAGCAGGGAGGTTGGACCAGATGAGCCACTGTGGCCTCTTCCAACTTTGCCCATCCCGTGATTCTGTGATCTTTAAAAGGGGAACTGCCCAACTGCCTGCTGGGTGAGGGTCTCAAGAAACACAACACAAGGGTCCATCCCGTGTTTTCCTTCAGCTTCCACAGTGCCCGTGGGAACTCTGAGCTTTCTGCCGGCATCCTGTCCCTCCTACACCTGAGAGCTGTTCGCACCCACCCCTCAGCAGGGACCCGTGTTTGCTGCGACCCCTCGGCGGCCTCAGGCTCTCACCGCCCGCCATTCGGACCACGCCACGCCGCCCACCTCCTTTGCCAGGGCAGCGCAGCCTCAGCCTCAGGAGACTGACCCTGAGTGACCGGTCCCAGGTGACTGACCGGCCCTCCAGGGCTGACCGACCCTTCGAGGGTGACCGACACCGGGTGACTGACGCTCTGTAGGTGACGGACCCCGGGTGACTGATCCTGAGTGACCGACCGTCCACGGGGTGACGGGCCGTGTGAGGATGATGAACTCCAGGTGACTGACCCTCCAGGGGTGACTGACCCTGTACGACCGATCCTCGGCAGGTGGCTGNTCTCCGCGGCCGCGCCTGCGCGCGCCCCTCTCCCCTCCCGGACAAGATGGCGGCCGCGGGGGGAGCAGCCGGGGGCGGCGAGTGAGGGACGGGGGTGAAGCGGCCTCGGCGCCGCGGCTGAGGGGAGGCGGCTGCCGGGCAGGGACAGCGGCAGGGGCTGGGGAGGGAGGCGGCCGGGGGTTCCCCGGAGCTCCGCGGCGGGGATGAGGAGCCGGGGAGCCGGGGCGGGGAGCCGGTGAGGAGGGAGCGGGGCTGCCCCGTATGCGCGGTTGCCCGCCGCCCCTCACCGCCCTGGGGTCGGGGCGCAGCTCGGCGGCCCGGCGGAGGCGTCGGAGGAGCCGCGGCGCCGCTGGCGGGGGCAGAGGAAGGCTGACAGGTGAGTGCCGGGACCGGGATGGAGCCCTCGGGGCGCTGCCCCCGCCCGGTCCAGTGCGTGTCACTCAAAGCCCGTGCAGCCGCTTTGCTTTCCTTTTTTTAAAATTATTATGTATTTTGCGGTAGCGCGGTGTAATTTGACGTCACTTAGTGGTTTGGCTCTTCAAAATAAGTCTGAAAGCATTCAGGTACTCCATAGCTAGAATACCACTGAAATACGAAGGCTGTGTCTTAGGAAGAACTGAGCCGCTGTCTCCTGTGAAAAGGTATTTAAAGGCCTTGACCTGCAAAAACCTTAGTTTAAAAAAATCCACCATTAAACGAGTAATTAACCTCAAAACTCTGTATTAGGAGGCTTTGTTTCTTCTGTTATGTGCCCTCTGACCTGCGGTGGTGAAGGGTGGGTGTGTACAGGTGTCTGTGACTGCAGCCTTAGTAATTTTAGCCTTTGCGGCCATTCACAGCTTCGGAATTGACTGGATGTAAAGCAAAACACTTCAGATTTCTGTAAACATCACACTGCGTTGAGTAAGTGCAGACAAATGAAGATGCAGGTATCTGCAAATAAAGTATCTGACTTACTTGTTTGCTGCTGCTGCCTTGCATGTCCCCCCTCCCGCTATAAACAATATAATGGTGCTGACCTGTAGAACTGTGAAGACAAGCCTTTTGGTAAGGCTGTCACAGAAACTTCTAACTTTCTGAAAAAATAAAATGTGGTTCTGCAGGATCTGTTTTCATGTACTTGTTTCTACCAGCTGCTGGTTGAATAAGAGGAGATAGTTCTATGTACAGGTGAAGGAGCGCAGGTTTGAAAACTTTGCTTCAGGAGTACTGCTCACAGTTTGGTAAATTGAGGCTGCATCAAGAGTTAAGTGAGATTAGGTCATTAATTGAAATGCAGAGAAACTGAACTTTTTCCTCTCCAGGTGCTGTAATATTACATTTTTGTACTGGCTTTGAAAAAAATTGTATGCCAGATGTATTCATCCAGTCCTAAGCACTCAAGAAATATTAAAGTGAACATCATGAGATCATTGTTATGCTTCGGCTTCAACTTCCTTGGTATGTTTTTTTCCTTTAGTTACAGTGAAGACTATTTATAGCATAGTTCTCTCCATTGACAAAGGCCTTGCAAGTACTTGGCTCTCCTCAGATGCTTTAGGTGTCAAAAAGGTACAACATTTAGTGAAAGGTGTACATATACTTGGCTGCATAAAGGAGAAAAAAAATTGTGGACATCCATATAATGATACAGTTATTATTTTTTATTTCTAAGAAATACAATAGGAAACTCTGCTGAGCATAAAACTTGTGTTATAGCCTGCCTTATTTTTGCATATCCCCCATGCAGTGAAACCCATGCTCAGGTATGTCAAGTGTTGGTACCGAGGCATCTGTTGCACAAAATATTCCCCCCGTGACTGACATCACAAATACAGTTTTTTTAGAACATACAACAAATATCATCAACAGTGTGCTGTGCCACTGTGTGCAGTGAGTTTCTGATGCTGTTTTGATTTATCTTAATGCTAAACTAGTACCTGTTGGCCCTAACAAGCGCCACTGTTCTGTATTTACAGTACCTTGTGTATGCTTTATACACAAATATGTATATTTTATATCTATCTATTTATTTTTCATAAATACTTTTAGGTTATTTCTAGAATCATTTCTATTTAGATAACCTCTCGATTAAGGCAGTTATATCTCTATCATTGTATTTAAAACTAAACAGCTTAGTTAACAGTAAATCTTTCTTAATCCTGTCATAGTTAAAAAAGAAAAATTTTATTTGGCTCATTTTATCTTGGCTAAACTCTGAAAATTCCTTCTTTCTGCACAAGCAAAATAGGTTGAATTGGTTTTTAATAGTTAACTTTTCTAGCATGTTTCAAGCAGGTCAGTAACAATAAACAGAATTATTCACATGGGTGTTGGATATATGCTTCTGGAAATATTAGCAAGCTATTCTGAAGTATCGTGTGTGCATAAAATGCCATGGAGGAAAGGCTGAGGGAGCAGGGCCTGTTTAGTCTGGAGAAGAAAAGCCTCAGAATCGTATCAGTGTCTGTAAGTATCTGAAGGGAGGGTGTCAAGAGAATGGAGCCAGACTCTTCTCCGTGGTGCTGAGCAATAGGAAAAGAGGAATGGGCAGAAACTGATTCATAGGAGGTTCCACCAGAATATGAGGAAGAACTTTTTTTTACTGTACAGATGATCACACACTGGGACAGATTTCCCAGAGAGGCTGTGGAGTCTCCCTCACTGGAGATACTCCAGAATCTGGACACAATCCTGAGCAATGTGCTTTGAGATGACCCTGCTTGAGTAGAGAGGTGGGACCAGATGAACTACTGTAGTCCCTTCTATGCTTACACATCCTGTGAGTGGGAAGTGAAAGCTGATTTAGGATAGTGTGCATCTTGCTTCTACTTCTGCAATGTCTTAGAAATTGTTTTGTAGCATTGTACAGTAGAAATCTGTTAATGCCATGATCTTCTCTCACACTTACCTGAAACTCAGTGTAAGAATCCTTTGGGTTTTTTATTGTGCCTCATGTTGTTCTTTGAGTTGTCTCAGTACAATTTCAACATTAGATAGCAATATGTAGTCTTTTTATATCAAGTTACCGTGTTTTCACAGTGTGGTTTTAGTAGCTTATAGGATATTGATGGAAAAAGCAATCATTTAATGGACTGAAATTATGTACATAATAAGCTTGGTAAATAAAATACAGGCTTTTTAACATTTCATGTTTTAATGGAAGTATCAATATTATGAATGTTAAAAGAAAAAAGTATATCAGGATTATTTTAAGATCACTGAAGTATATTTGGGAGTTTCCATTGTAAGTTAAAAAATGTGTGTACTAAACATACTGAACAAGTGTATGTGAACTCATCTAGGAAATAGTTGTAACTTATTTTGAAGTGAATCTTCTAACTGTTTGCTGTTCAAGATCATATTATTTTCATCATCCATTTTTTACCAGTATTGGCAAAGCAAAACCACCTTTGCTTCATAGTATACCTTTGACACCCTTCAGATTAACATACCCAACTTAAAATATTTCAATACCTCACACTTGGGATTTGGTCTTAACCAAACTGAATTATGACTGCAAATATAATTTTGGTTAAAATAGTGTTAAAAATAACTGTGATGGTTATTTCAATATCAAACCATGGTGTGCTGTTGTAGAACATGAGTTGTTGCATGATTGCCGTTCAGTTTTAGTTGAAAGATAACATTGAGTTGCATCAGTTGTAGCTGGGTGATAAAGCTACTGGGCAGTGACCATTTGCTCAATATTGTACCTCAGTTTAACAGGGATGTGTCAGTGAAGGAAAGGGGAGAGGTAGGTGGTTGGAAGAAAGGTTAAGAAGATAAATACTTATTTGGATTTGGTATCTCCATGTGCTACTGTAACAGTACCTCTGATATTGCTTGCTGGTCATGGTCACAAAGATAGTATATGCTAATTTGAACTGACTACCAAAGATTAATTGGGTTCATTTGTGTCTTAAAGCAGTCGTTCTTTATTAAATATTAGTCATCACTAGTGGAAATAAGAAATTTTAAAAACATTAATGCTTTTTGAGATCAGAGAGAATTCATTTTGCCATTACTTCCACATGGATTTTCAGAAGATAAGACATAAAATTCAGTAGACAAGAATATCTTCTGAATAAGTAAATACAGTTGTATTAGAAGACAAGTAGTTTGATTTCTCTATGGAATGTTAAACTAAAACATTGACGTTTAGGTATCAACAGCATTTTCATATGGCTTTCATAAGTATAGTGTTATTCTTCAGGGGTGCCTTTTAACCCTAAGATGATAGAATATTAATCTGTAATGGAAGAAGAGACCTATTCATATAGACTTTACTTTCAAAATAAAAAGAATTTAGGCTGTGTGAAATAGTATGATGCCTCTCTTAATGCAGTGGGTTTTTTTAAGATATGAACTTCATATTCTTACCCTATAATAGAATTCTGGTGACATACTCAAACATTGCTTAAGACTTAGCTTTTCACACATAGGTTAAATTCTTGGAGTGAAAGTTGCTTATTTTTCTGGAAATCAGATATCAATAAAAAGCTCTTATTTGTGCTGTTAATGGTATGATTGTTGGCTGCTTTAAATAGATTCTGAAAGGTGCTGAGTTTCACAAAGCTGAGTTTGGCTGTTAGTAGATTGGCCTTTTTTTGTAGTAACTGGCATGTGGAGGGAACTGGAAGGAAACTAGGACTTCTCATTGTTGTGTGACAAGAGTGCAAAGAAATCATGAAAGCATAAATTGTGTGAGTTGGCTCTCCCTTTAGTAATAGAAAAAGGTTCTCAGGATCACATGAGCTTTTTCTCTTCTCTGAAACCCCTGCTATGGAGAGTCCACATTGCTGCTGTTCTTCTATTTAAAGGACCTCAGCCAAGAATCTCTTTAGAACTAAGCAATATTTTTTCTTATAAAATAGTGTTATAAATTCTGATTTAACACATTTTTTACAGAAATTTAGTTGCATTAGTCAAATATGCCTATTTTGTCTCACTGTTCTCTCACTTTAAGTGAAGTAAGTAATAAAACTCCATATAGTATTTGGTTGTGCTTTGCTGTTTCTTGGAGTAAGATTTAAATTTATTTGCATATTATGAGCTGAAATTCAGTTGATCAGTGAGAAGCACTTCCCTCAAGCCCCCACTGGCTTGTTCTGTTTCAGACTGTACTGGAGTTTGTGGGTTGTGGACTCTGTGTAGGTAGTGAGGTGACTTTTGATTCAGGTCTGCCAATCTGACCTCGGTGCCAGGGCAGGCCATGGAGCAGATTGTGCTGAATGCCATCCTGGGGCATGTGCAGGTTTATCAGGGGGATCAGGCCCAGCCAGTGTGGATTTATGAAAGGCAGGTCCGGTTTGACCAGCCTGGTCTTCTGTGACAATGTGACCTGCTTGGTGGATGAGCGAAATGCTATGGATATTATCTGCCTGGACTCTAGTAAAGCCTTTGGGATTGTCTCCCACAGCATTCTCATGGAGAAACTGGCTGGTCATGGCATGGACAGGTGCAGTGTCACTGGATGAAAAACTGTCTGAACATCTGGACCCAGGGAGTGGTGGTGAATGAGTGGTGGGGTTAGATACAGCTGGTGGCTGGGCACCAGAGGTGTTCCCCAGGGTCCAGTGTTGGGGCCAGTCCTATTTAATGGAGTGTTCCCTCAGTCAGTCTGCAGGCAACCCTAAGTTGGGCAGGAGTGTTGATCTGCCAGAGAGCAGGAAAGATCTGCAGAGGGATCAGAACAGGCTGGATCAGTGGATGAGGGGAGGCCAGTGGTCTGAGGTTTAAAAAGAGCAAATGCACAGTCCTGCCTTGGATCACAACAACCCCTTAAGCACTACAGGCTGGGAGAAAAGTGGCTGGAAAACTGCCCTGTAGAAAAGGACCTGGGGTAGCTGGTCAGCAGGTGGCTGAACATGAGCCAGCTGTGCCCAGGCGGCCAAATGTCCAAGGGTATTAGCAATAGTGGGGCAGTAGGAGCAGGGCAGCGACTGTCCCCTTGTGCTGAGCACCAGTGAGGCCACACCTTGAGTGCTGTGTCCAGTTCTGGGCCCCTCTCAAGCAAAGACATTGAGAGGCTGGAGCGTGTCCAGAGAAGGGAATGGAGCTGGGGAAGGGGCTAGAGCACGAGTCAAAAGAGGAGCAGCTGAGGGACCTGGGAATGTGTAGCCTGGAGAAAAAGAGACTCAGCAGGAACTGTATTGCTCCCTAAAACTGCCTGAGAGGCAGTTGTAGTGAGGTGGAGATCCCTTTTTGCCCAGTAACAAATGATAGGGCAAGAGGAAGCAATCACAAGTTACACCAGGGGAGGCTTAGGTTGAATATCAAGGAAAATTTCTTCACCAAAAGGATTGTCCAGCATTGGAACAGGCTGCCAAGGGAAGTAATGGAATATCACAAAGTGGTAAAAAAAGTGATCATTTCTAAGTCCCTGGAGGTACTTAAAAGACGTGTAGTTGTGGCGCTTAGGGACATTGTTTAGTGATGGCTTGACAGTGTTTTTGGTGTAGATGATCTTCAAGGTCTTTTCCAATCTAAATGATTCTGTGATTCTAAAAAAATTATTTGAATGCCTGAGTAAGCATGTCAGGATAGAACTTACAGCTTTCACTGTATATGCTGAAGTGGATTCCTGCTCCTTATTTTGGTTTGTCTCCTAATGTGTGAATTGTTTGGTTTTGGAGTTTGTGTTTTTAGTGTGTATTATTTTGTAACTGGTTTTGGGAATATGGAAAAGTAAGACTGTGAATAAAAATATAATATAGACTGCTAATATAAATAAGAAATGAGGTTCAAACATAGAGGTGAAAATAAAAAGTATCATAACATTAAATTAATCCCTGTAACTTCAGTGGAAATTACCCATCAGTGTCTTTGCAAAACTTGTTTTGTGCAAAAGTTGTGTGAATATATTTGGTCACAGACTTCATGTTCAGATATATACAAAATGGATCTGTATCCCATGTTGCTGCTTGTGTTACGCGTGGAGAAAAAGAATAAACTTCAGAGAGATAGGAGCAAAGTGTTACTACATCAGAATTATTATACGGAATTTGTCCAATCTGCTCGTTATATGTCATGTGGCTTTGTGTTGGAATAATTTCATAGAAATTCCAGTGTGTTACTAAGAACAAAGAAACACAGCATGTAGTGTGCAGAGATTTTTGTTGTGACAAGTGTTTCTTGCTTTTGGGTTTTATAATTAATAATTTTTTGTAAGTAGTTTTGTAATAAATTTGTGTCCTTCTCCGTTGGGATGGAGTTGTAGACTCTTTTCTTCTCTACAGTTCATTGGGCAAGACATTGTAAAGATGATTTTCCTATTTGCCATAGGTAGCTGTTTCTCAGTGTGCATAGGAAGTTCTTGCTTGAAACTGATCTCTGTTCTCAGAAATTATTCATTTGTGAGGAGAGTTTGATGAAAGTAATACTGCTTTTCATGCCACTCCTTGGTTTCTTTTAATTACAACATACAACTACAAAAAAGTGTGTGCTGCAGAGAAAGGTAAAATTGAGGTAAGTTCATAACTGGACCTGTATTTCAGTGGTTTTGTTTGCAGGGAGGAGAAGGGGAAGGTTTAGTTACTGCTTGCAGCACAGACCTGAAGATCAAGCTTACACAGTATCTTAAAAAGCAGTAGTATATGCTATTACAAGAGGACTGCCTGTCAAAATGGCTTTTTTCACAGGTATGCAGGCTCTTTGTTATGCAAGAGAATAATATTTTTTTCACAGTTAGTATGTACTATTTTTTAATGAACAAACTATTTATATGCTGAACATACGTTTTGGAAAGTCGTGCTGCATAGTTAACGTTAATGAACCTTTCTTTGGCTGTGTTTGGGAGCATATGTAGTATGGAACGGGAAACAAATCTACCATGTTGATACCTTAGGGGCACTGGAATTTAGTAGCTTGGAGAGTACACTCTTTTAGTTTGTAATTTTTTTAGAAATGTTTTTTATTTCAGACACATCACTGAAATAAACTCTCCAACCAGTTTGTTAGGTTAGGAAGTTGACATAACTCAGTTTGCTGAGTGCATGGTAATAGCTCCACCCAACATCCACACCCACTGTCAGAACGGTTCACTATGCATTGTAGCAAACAAAGAAATTAATGTTCATTGTCTATAAATTGGGCAATTATCTTCATTAATTAGTATTCCATCTTCTATTGGTTATTGATTTCTTGCTTCTCATCCTAATTACTCCACATTTTCACTCCTTTTATTATCTTTATCCCAGATAGAGAGGGTTTCAATGCACTTGCTGAATTGTCTTTGTTACTTTCTTATTTCAGGATTCTGCAAAATGTCCTTGTGGTCCATAAATTCTGCATTCCTTGTGTCCAGTTTCAGCAATAGATCTCTCTCCCAGGCTTTGTTAACCTCCTCCTAGGTCTGAGATCACTGAAGCATATCAAAGTTGATTGGAGTTGGTTTAGCAAAGTTTCAGTAATTTTCCCAAACTGTGTTCCCACAATAGCAGGCTGTGACAAACCTTGCTAAGTGCTGGCTACAGTCACAGATGACAGAGCAGGAATTTACACTGCTTATGATTAATTAAAACAATAAATTAGAAAAGTTAATTAAAACAATTATTTAGAAAAGTTATTGGGAAAGTTATATCATTAACTAAGCACTATATGGTACAAAACTAAGCATTGCTCATGGATTGGGATCAAACGCTATTATTTTAAGGTTGAAAGAATTTTCCAACATTTTCCCCCACTGCTACATAGACTCTTGTTTAAAAAAAAAACAAACTTTGTTTGGGAACAGACATAGTAACAGGTCTGTCCTATAATTCCCTAGCTATAGGAAGAGTGTTTTGTGAGGCTTGGTGTAAGAATTTGAGCAGATATGTTCATGTTCTGCAAGAAGCAGTCATGCTACTTGTTATCCTTATAGATGGTCATGGTTTCTTTTACTAGTGTGATGTAACAACAGCTTTTTTTTCATTTTTCTTCTAATGGAAACATTGAAACATTCAGTTATCATTGATAATTGAAACATTTAAAATGCCTCTTTATTAAAAAAACAGTGGCCTAGTTGCTTTGATCTAGTTTAGTAATGCAATCCATTCCTTGCATGCTTGAACCATCTGTAAAGAGGTTGTTGGATAGTGCAACATTTTTTGACTGCGGCAGTGCTGATTATCATTTCAGTCATCAACAGTTACCTCCATTGCTTTTGTAAGTCTGACATCCTTTGGAACAGGCTAAGCTTCATCAAACTATGAAACAAGACATTTCTTTTGGAAATGGAGTGAAGTAGTTTGATCAAACAAGCTCTTAATTTTATTAAGTTGTATATTGTGTCTGCAGTGTCTGAATAAAAATACTGAGTTCCTCAGCTGTTCCTCTTGGACACAGGTCATAGTAGTGCTGTCTTTGTATTTCTAAATTCAGATGCAAGTCTTGCAAAGAACTTCCACTTTGTCTCAAGTTGCTGACATCTTAGTGTCATACGCTACTGTCCATCTTGGTTAGTGCTGCTCAGATTTCAGATGTCTTTTCCGTGGTTACTTGTTTCCAAAACACCATCCTAATATTTGATGTATTTTGAAAATACATTTGAAAGTATTTTTTTGTAGGTTGCAAAGTCTTTAGGTAATCATATTGATCTTGATGGTTGGTCATGTTGGTCTTAACTATTCAAAAAAATTTATGCTTGTTTGTAGGACCAGAAATTTGGCATGCCTTCATTTGTTAGCTTTTTCATGCAATTAAATGGTGAGTTCTAGTGCCCAACGCTTTGAAACATTGTCAGAAGTCTATGTATTGTCTTTTAAGGGTCCAAGTGGCTGACCTTTGCACTACTCTGCCTATTTAGTAAAAAATACTTTTCCCATAGCTGATGTAGTTCCTGGTTTGAAATTTTAGTATTCTGTAGCAACTTGCTTATTTCAGTGAAAATGCTGGCCATCTTAACCATTTTGCTGTTCAGTAAAAGCTTCAAGTACATAAGTAGACACTTCATTTTCATGACAAAGGGAAATCAGCTTTCATTCTAAAAGAGAAGTTTGTACTTTCAGGCCTGCACCAATGCCCTTCCAGTGCCCCTAATGCTTGCCTGAAGGAAAGAGTGTCTCTTATCCTCAAGTTTAGTAGTTTTTTGAGTGAAAAATTCCCATTTATGATGTGCAAAGCATAGGTCGTAAAGGGCTGAGGAGCTGTGCTTCTTCTGCTATAGTAGAAGGGATACAAGACCAAAGTCGTCTTGAACTCCTGAATACTTTTTTTTTGGTGGGTTTTGGTTTTTTTGGTTGTGTCTTTTAGAATTCATCTGTGTTGTGGGGGGAGAGATACAGGTATTTCAGTTAGACAGTCTTCAAAGAAAATGCTGTATATGCCTTGAATAATGGGATTTCTGGAGTTAAATGCCTGCCTCCTCTCACTGAGGTTGTTTGCAACATCTGTATTTTCTGCTCAGAAAGATCTACATTTAAGATCTCTCCTCTTTCTAATCTGTTTCCTACAGAATTTGCAATCCAAGGGCTCAAGTAAAGTCTCCTTGATTATTCTGTATTAGTCATGAAAGACTTGGATGTGGAATGAAGTTTGGGTAAAATTGTTCGCTGTCAGCAGGTGCTGTACAAAAAAACCAATTGCTGTATAGCACCTGCTATACACTAGGATCTAGACCAATTTAAAAAAAAGGCTGATTATATTGCAATTTACTTACTTCTGGCATCAAAGGCCTATTTGTCAGCACTTTTGGAGTAAAAGCTTCAGTGCCAGTAACCCTGATGCTACAGTTGTCACCTGTCATTTCTGAGAAGATGGTGTCAGTGGGCAGTGCTGAGGTACATGAGATTCCAAGGTTAGCAGAATCCAATATATGACCATGTATCCTTCCACACAGTTGCTTTTTTAACATAAAACTAAATTATTTTTTTTAATAAGATGGTATAATAAAATATTTGTTTACAGACTTTATAAATACCAAGATTAAAGACAACAGAATACTTCCAAGTTTCCTTACATACATGTTTCTTTAATTATTCTTGGTACCAGTCTTCCTTCTCTCCTGTATTTCAGCAGAATTACTCTATTAGGATTTTGTTCCATGGTATTCAAATTGTTCAACTACAAGCATTTCATTGTATAGGACTCTAATTTAGGCCAGTCTAGTGGAGTAGTGACTGTTTCCACAAAAGCAAGGAATGCATGCAAATGATTTCTAGCATTTGCTCTAGCATTTTTCTATTTTTTTTTTTGTTATTTCAATGAAAACTATAGGTCTGAATTAGAAATACAAGATGAAAAAGGGCACTTGCTACTGTAATTTTTCTTTATTCCAAATATAGCTTATTTGTTTATATGTGTCATTATATATGTTACTGACTTTTTAAAAATCTGATGTACTGAACATGTCTCAGGGGAGAAATGACAACATAGAATAATGATACTTAATTCACATGTGTAAGTGTCTAAATATGGTTCAGAATGAGCTCTAGAAAGTTTTAAGAGCAGGGCATAGCTTGGAATCAACAGTTTTAATTAAGTAAATCTTTTTGCTTTTTTTCCCTTTTTTTCACTTGAATGTCTCTGACATTTCATCCAGGGTACCAGGAAGCACAAAGCATGCCTGAGTACCAGTTCATACACATATATGGTTGTTATATTTTTGTCCTAGAATATCTTTGTTAATTTAACATGTATGCACTGTAAATCTATATCCTTGTGTTCAGTTGGATTCATTCCACTGTTGTGTTAATGCATCCCAGTGCAATCAAGTAGCCAGAATATTATGAGGCTTCTTTTTAGTTAATATAAGACTAATGGGATGTTTGAATTGGCATGGTATTAGGTCCCTGACAAAAGGCTTAGATGCCAGTCCAAGTGATGGCTTGCTAATTAAATGTCTAAATGTCATTAAGACCTTGAGAACTAGACTTGATTCATAAAGCTTTTCCCAAAAAAATGTTTCAAGTGCTGGAAGCTGAAAAGAATTAATTGAATGGAGAAAGAGAGCTTGTCTTCCTCTAAAACCAGTGGATTTGTGTATTGCTTTGTTTCCGTGAAAGAGTAGTTGTCTGTACATGACTGTCTTTATACTGTTCCAAATCACTCTCTCAATTTTACTTGTGAGCAAGATGTCCAGGTCTTTTTTTTTACACAAGTGAAATAGTGCCCGGAATGATGTAAAGCTACTGAAGAGTCCAGGTGTCAGTCTGGTATGCGTGCAGCAAGGAAGACCTGAAACTAGTTGTAATGACAAAGCTTGGTTCTAATTCACTGGTTTTTAATTTAGAAGTCTCAGGTGGTTTAGAATGTTTTAACTTGTTCAGGAAAATGCTGGGAAGATGTGTCTACCTTCAAGGTACAGATGCTGCCATGGCTGTTCTATTTTTGCTCTCTGCCAATATATTAACTCTTGTCTTAGAGGTCAACTGCTCTGAATATAGATAGCTTTGGAATGTACTTATCTGTTACTTCCTTAGCCAGTGTCTATTGTTTGAAAATTTTCTGACCAGTGATGTACAAGAGATGGAGTTCTTGACAATGCCAAGTAATTGTTTGTGTGGGCAGTTTGCCACCTGGTTCACTGTTTGAAGAGGAATTGTCTATTTTATTCAGTCTGTGTTCCTTTAAGTTTACTGTACCATTTCTGAACATGGATGGATAGTGCTTTTCATCATTCTTGTCTCTGTTCTGCATTTTCTAAGTTCTAAATATAATTATATTGCTTCTGTTCTCTAGAAGCCCCATAAGCTTCAGAATTGCTTTATGTTGTGGAAACCTCAAATCCTTTAAAAAACACAATTTTGTGCTAAAGCAATTCTGCTGCTCATAGCCTGCAGTGCAGAACACTACCAGGCACTTGGACTGGGCAATAAGGCTGTCATGAGCCTCACTACCAGCACTTGCTAGCATTTGCTCTTTGGGAAAGGAAGGCAAAAAATAGTAAATATGAGAACACCAGGAAAAGTATCAGCTGGGTGTAGGCTAGAAGACCCCTGCTCTTGTAGCTCACTCAGTGAAGTCATGCTGTGATTCCAGCCTTTCCTGGAAGTGCTTGAATGTGGTGCAGTGACTGTGTGCTGTCACGCTGTCCCACCCTTCTGCATGGTGGGTGCACATCTGGGCACACAGGGGCAGTTCTGGTCGAGTCACTCATGCAGATGACTTTAGTCACACATGTGCATGATGACATGATGAATGAATGCCACAACGTGGGTGCTGCACGAAATTCCCGAATGTCTGGTCACAAGATGGAGCAAAAAAAATCAAGTAAAGCAGAAAAATAAAGAAGTGAGACTGGAGAACAGCTCATTCATAGTCTTGAATAAGAAAATTTCAATTACTGCCTATTGTGTTTCTGGAGAAGGACTTTGGTTTTCTGTTCAATTGACAGAAAGGATTTTGTCAATGGCGTGGGATCTCTCCTATTGTTTCTTCCTTGTTAGAACAAGTATTACCTACTGTGAAGATTTCTGCCTTTCTCTTGCCACCTGGGGTAATTAGCTTGCAAAATTAACTCCTTCAGTGTTGTGGGAAATACTTAAAATTCTTGAGCTCTCAGCTTACCTTAATTTTCAGGCATTAAGTTTCCCTGCAAGATTACTCTATTTGGAATTTTTGTTCGTGTAGGAAGAATGTATTATGTTTGTTTGCCAGAGTTTACTTGGGATTGCTCAGTTTACTTGGGTTTGCCAGGCAAACTTTAAACTTGAATAATTTGAGTTTTAACATTAAAACATTACAATTACTTCTAGCAAGGGATTCAGTACTTGATTAGAAATATATACATTTATAAAAGAGAAATGGATCAATGAAATGCAAATCCATGCTGAGAAGGAACATTCGTGTTAAATATGACTAAGGGCTGGTATTGTAGCTGACTTGCACTGGAGACTTTTGAAAACACAATCTTTTCATTTACAATTGAAGTATTTGGGTTACGTGTTAGAAGAAAAAGAATTCTTCTAGTACACTTAGTGATGGAGAGCTTTTATAAGTATTGTTGTGATAAATTAAAATTTTCCCCTCCTGTGTCTATAAGGATTGGAATCTAAGATGCAAAGTACACCAGTAATCCTAGTTTTTTAAATTGTTACATCTTAACATGAGTGTTTCTACAGAGTTGCAATGTTACATACTTTAATAATGCAATTCTATCATGGGTTCTGAGATTTAGTGCATGCAATTTAGGTATTCCAATTGAGTAGCTGGTGACCTTGAATTCAAGCTGGGAAGAGATATGGCACTGAAATGTGTATTCTACCTAGATCAAGGACTTTCTGCCTTCTCAGTTTTTGACAGACTTAAATGTGTTTTTTTCTGCTCTATTACTCCACTGATGCTTTATTTATTTTGGGCATGGATATCAGTCCTTTTCTTCAACTGCTTTTTCCCACTACTTTACTGAAGTGACTTGGGTAGTGGTAAATTTTCAGTAATAGCTGTCTCAGATGCTGATTTTGTTACTTTGAAGATGCATGGTGATTTCCAAGATGATGAATGGCCCCAAAAAAGGCCAGTTTTATGTGACTCCTAAAAATATGGATCATAGAGCACTGTTGCTACATGTGTAGAGCTTGGTACTGGAAACAACTTGTCTAGAAATATAATGAATATTTCCAATTTGTATTCCTTTTCTACTCCGCAGGTAGATCAATTTTAAAAAAGTATTCATGCTGCTCGAATACTGGGCAGAGCAGCTTATGCTTGAATTTTTATTGCCTGTTGGTTATTCAGTAAGCTGAACCTTCAGTATTAGGAGAATATATCATAAGATATTATAGATTTCTGAGACTTTTATAAAAACAATTCCTTCTCCAATGAAAGGAAAAAAGTTTTTTCCACCTCACTAGTGTTACTGAAATTAAGATTTAAAGATGTTATTCATTCAAAACCCCAAAAGAAAAATGTAACTCCTAGCACCGACACCAGCAACACATATTTTGAACTGAGGCTGTATATTTTTAACTTTCAATAAACTGACTAAACTGTGTGCCAGAAGAGGAGGGGAAAAAATCAGTATGCCACTATTGCCTAGAGGCTTGTGTAATAGCAATTCCCTAAGGGAGTGAGACCCAATGACATATTTTTATGGTGAATAAATAAGCTGAAAAGAGTAAGAACGCTTCCAAAACAAAAGCTAACTGAAAAATATGACATGAATCATTCTTCACAATGATTAATATGGCAGTGAGCAGAAAAACTGCATGTTGGCCAGGTGTCTTGGAGGGTTGTGCTACCTGAGAGCACAAGTCCATTCTTGTCCTCATCTTGGTTTTCAGCTGAGATAGAGTTAATTTTCTTCCTTCTGCAGGAGTGTTGCCTCCCACATCAGCTCATTGCCACATTCACAGAAATCAATTAATGGTGAAGTTCTGTGTTGGTCCTGAGAAATGAGCTGGAGGATTTTCTTTCTTAACCTTACTGAACAATCAGCTCAGTCTTGATGGTGTGAGACTTGATTATAATTGTTGCAAGACCTTATGAGTGTATGCACACTGCAAGGAATTAAATTCTTGCAGCATTAACTGAATTGTAAACTTTCATGTATTTCAGTCCTGGAGTGGATCCCAGCACTGTTCAGTGTGACCCTTACATTAGAGGCTGTAGAACAGTAAAAGTTGGTATTTTTTGAAATACCTTGTCTCGACTTGTAGGCTCAATTCCTCCTGAATTTTGTAATTTGATTAACCGCAGCAAGTTTGTCTGATCTGTGCTGATGGATCTCTTTAAACTTGTGACACTTAAAAATATTTTCAGTATACAGTGATAAAAAACAGCCTACCTTTTTGTAAACCAGCTAAGTTGTACTCCTTAAACCATACAGCATAAATCTTCCTTGACAAGCCATTTTTATTTGTGGTCTTTCTTCAAACTCCCTAGTAATTACTTTTATGTACTGAAATGTGGAATTTTTTTATATTTTTGAGGATGATATATGTGTCCTCAGATTCCTTGCCAACACTTTGTCTTGTAAATTATAGTTTTTCTAGATTGATTTGATACAGTTGACCTGTTGTAGCTAAGAGCCTCTAAGGCTTGAGTCTTAATTTTAAGTGTTCAAAAGATTATAATTATGGTGAGAAAACTCACAGCCATGACTTAGCAAGATGTTTGTGTTTCTAGATCTTGTCACAGCCTTTCTTAATGCAGTGGGTTTTAAGAAACTTGTCTCTAGCTGGAACTTTTTAAATCTTAGCAGACTTGAAGAATGGTCATGGTTAACCTACGTTTTTTGGAAAAGGTCATTGCTTGTAGGATTCCACAAAAATTAACTTTCCCTCCTTTTCAATACTATTGGCAAGAAATATGTAGATGACCTTTAGCTAAATAGACGACCTTCAGCTAACTGATTTATTGCTACTAAAATGTCAGAATGCTTACAAGAAATCAGCTCTTGCATTAAGAACATCTGGTTCAAACCAAACAAAGGGAGGACTGAGAGGAAGATTGTGCAGAAAAAGGTAAATACTCCACTGATAGAGCTTCCATTTGTCAGAGTGGTGTAGAATTCTGGGATGTGCTCCTGGGCACTATAACGCTTATATAACCATGTAGCATCCATCTCTTTTAGCAGGGACCTCTGTCACCCACAGTGTAACAAGAAACTGAATCTGACCGTCCACTTGCACGTGCAGTCATCCATGTGTCATGTGAGTACTGTGACTTCTTATGGTTGATGCTGAGTATGAAGAAGCAGCAAAATAGGGCTTTATCTTGTAACTCAGGCCACTGCAAGTGTTCCAAGTGTGCACTCAGTGCAGATCTGCCATCTGACAGATCCAGAGTCTGACACTTCCCAAGAAACATGGGAAAATACACCATTTTTTATCTTTCTATTTTTCTAGTCTATTTTTCTGTTTTTTCTATATATTTTTCTATTATATATATTTTTCTAGTCTATGGCCCAAATGGGGAAAAGAGAAAAAGTATGTATTAATGATAAAAGTCCTCTAGGAATGACTTTTCTTCTGAAAAAGAATCAGCAGAGAATCCCTGAGGTATACAAACCAAGGGCTTTTATATTGGAGATGTTCAGCCTTCAGTACTGTTAACAGATTACTGAAACAGAATTACAGATGGGCTAAAAGGTGCAATTATGTCTTCAAAAGTGCTGGATAAGCGTTTATTTTGCTGGAGGTTTGGAGTGAGCAGGTTGGCACATACCAATACAGCCCCATCAGTGGGGTAAACTACACTTGAAAGTCAACTCTTTATCTGATCACTGTGAACTCACTTTGTGCACCTTACAGACAAATGACAAGATTCCTAGCTCACATCTCTAAAGTCAGCTTCCAAATTTCTTTAAAGGTCGAGCCCTTTAGCGGATTGAATAAGCACCACCCATGAAGCAAGAAGTGAAAATTACAATATGCAGATACAGTAAACTACCTAATCAGCCTGAAAGAGCTACAGTAGAGGAATTGAAGTGATATAATGCCAGGATAGTGTGATGTTCTTAATTAGAGGATGAGGAAATCATAGGTAATGTGACACAAAGTTGTGTCAGGTGGTGCTTACTATATAGCTGAGACAGAAGAGTGGATGGTGAAATGTATTGGAATAACAGTTTTCTAAACAAACTATCTTCATTATTGCTTTACTGCTTTTAGAAAATGTGACTAATATTGCAGATTGGGCCATGGCTCCACACAAGAGCTAACAGATGAGAGGAAGGAAGCAGTATTTCTCCTTGAATTTTTTTTTTAATTTCAAGCAAGAAAGCTTCATGCAGATGGAAAAATTTAGTGAGAGGGAAGAAAGTATGAGTGGGAGATGCCCCAGAGAGCAGACTACTTCTGGACAAAAATAAGGAATTGGCAAACAGTAGAGAGCATTAAATAGTAAAGGATTTAAAGAGCAAGTGATGTATTTCTGGGCCTCTGACTTAGTTATGAAATAACTAAACAGCATGCATTTTTCTGCTTTTCTCATTTAGCTTGTTACATGTCTATGGGGTAGTTAATTGACCCCTGTGAAAGACAGACCTTGTCATTGCTTGTGGAAAAATCTTCTCAAATTCAGAAACTGGTAGCACAATTTTCTGGGGAAAAAAAAAAAAAAGAAAGTGGAATTTAGTACGTTAGTATAGTAGAAAATCTGTTCTCAGTTCAGAAAATTCCTGTCTGTTTTTATAGGACTACTGCATGTGTTCTGGATGGTGCATTGGGAACAATGACAGAGTTCTTTTCTTTATTCTTTCTTCATTTGCATGAGAAAGGCAGTCCTTTAGGTTCTTGATCCTCAGGAAACCTTTTTCTGATGACCTTTGTAGTGCTCACAGTTGTAAGTTCCCACAGTTGGGGAAATAATATGCAATATTTCTGAGAGAATTTTGATGGAGAAAGTAGGGCTACAGCTTTTAATGGCCACAACAGTGATATAATGCCAATGGGAGCAAGTTAGGAGTTTTCTCAAGTGTGTATGTACAAACTTCCGCTGGTCCTGGTCACACAGTAAGGACAGGCCTCAGAGGAAGCCTGGTCTTTGTGTGGTAGTGAGAGATGTGAATGTACGTTGCAGTACTAGTGAAAATAAGAAACAAAGAGCATGTTCAGCTTCACTGATTTTTTTTCCCATGTAAAGTTGAAAGGCACAAGACAACCTTTGGTTATAGCAGCTGCTAAAATACATCATTGAGTCCCGTGTTGAAATGAAATTTTTGTGTATGTAAAACAGATGTGAAATGTCTTCAGTTTATTTTGTTATGAAATCTGTAAAGTATCACCTTTCTAAAAAGTGCAGTCTGATACAAGTCAATGCCTAAATCTTGCATTAGAAAGTTCTGAAGGCAAGATCTCAGCAGCACTATTGTTCCACATTTGCAAGTAATGCCAACCATAGTGTCTGGCAGCAGAGAGAGAATTTAGCTCATTATCCAACCACTCCCTGCCCAGGGTCTCTGAGGTAGGTAGTCTGTGCGTGTTCAATGACTAGTAATGAAATGTCAATCACTTTAAATATATTAAATAGTGAAAAGCTTCTAGGGAGAAGAGTATTGCTGCAGAGGGTGAGGTTGCAAAGGTTGCAAGAACTGTCCCATTTATGAGCCAGATATCTAAAACCCGAAAACCTCTTGCATTTCCTCCTATAATAGTCATGATTTTATGAAGCAAATAGATACTTTGGGGAATGTACCTTATGTTTTTAAAAATTTAGATCTTAATCTATGCAGAGATTCTAATTTGCACTACTTAGTAGTGCAAATTAGTCATTAAGTAACACTTATTGACAAGTTTATTTGGTCTCAAAATGGATTTTTATAAATGCAATGGGAAACAGTGCATAGATTGCATAAAAAACTGCATAAAAAATATTGCCAATTCCATTTCTGGATCCAAATTCCCATCTGACTGAGAATGCTGTGCTGAGTAGACTGCAGTGATCTTGTCCAAAATAATAGAAGTAATTTGAAACTGAACAGGTTATCTTTCGCTACTAAAATTTTCTGTCCTTTGGATTTGATAGCTTACATCGATTCATGCAGAGATTTGAGTCTTCTAATAGATTTTAAAGGGTGGGTTTATGTATTATCTTGCAGGTATTGCTAAGCCTGTCTTGGTAATGATTTCTTTCAAAGAACAAAAAAGCCATCTTGTTCCATCTGCCAGATAGAAAATAACTAGCCAAAAATAAACTTAGTCTAAAGAAGACTTTTTGCTGTACAATTCCTTTCTTTTTTCCTGAGAGCTTGACCTTTTTTTTTTTCTCTCTCAAACAGTGTTTCATTGGTATCAGTTTTATTAGAAAAATCCAGTACTGCACATAGAAAGCAGTTTTGAGGGAAGATATTCACCTGTTTGGCTGCATAGCAATGGTTTAACACCACTGGAAGATGCAATATGGGAAGGGTCAAAGCATGCTGTTTATTAGACTGATTTCCCCTTATTTCTGGATTTTGCTGCAGAGGCAAGTGCATGTGACACAGACCCAGACCATAAGCTGCCATGTTTATGAAATCATAACAGAATGGGCATTACTATGAATGAGGAAAGGAAAGCTTTTTCCCTCCCCACTCAGCTGTCATCTTGGCAGAAAGCATTAAAGAATTTGTGCTTGTGCTTGTTGTGCAAATAAATGTAGGACGTCAGACTACAGAGCAGTGAATTTGCTCAGATTGTGACTCCCAGACTCAGAAAGGATTAACCAGTACCCGGAGTAGCAAGAATGTTTTCACACAGTGAGAACTACAGTTAGTGTTCCAGAGTTGCAGAAAATGCAGTATGGTTTGTGTAAATTAATATATTATGTAGCTTTCCATCTTTAATACACATGGTTTGGGTTCTAGAAAATTAACTGTATTTCTCAAAGCTTAGTTTTTCACTTTAAAGTGGGGAATTTAGCTTTAAAATACATAGTGTTTCCATTTCTTTGGTTCTCTGGTGTTGTCTTTGCACACTTAAAGTAGTCATTCCAGGCTGTGTGGCTCTTGCCACTTCTGAAAACCTGTCATTCTTCGAGTTTAAAACTTTTACTGGAGCAACCTTATTTGGTTTTAAGCTACAACTCCTATTGCAACAACTTGCCAACTGATAACACAGGTGTTGAGCCGTGTCTGTATTTATTTGAATATACACTTATGCCTTTGTAAATAATTTTAGGATGGAGAGAACTTCACAATAACAACTGGGAGCATTTTGGTTTGGTTTTCTGAGGGATGGAGCAATGGTGTGTATCACTAAGATATCAAGTAAGATGTCTTTAGGTCTAATGCCTAGCTAGGTTCTAAACTTCGAACCTGTTAAGAGTACTGTTACAATTTTTTACAGCTGAGGGAGGATGAACTTGGTCGTTGTGAAATGGAAGCAAGTGGATCATAAACCACCATAAACCATAGGTTGTCAACAATTACTGTAATTAATAGAAGGTTTATAGCAAAAAATCATAAACCTGGAACACCCTTGACTGTTGGCCCACTTAACTTTGGTTTAAAGTGTTTTACCGTAACAGCTGAAGTGACAGTACCTCTGCAATTAGACTTAGTGGTGAAGTTGGAGAGGATTTCAGGCAAAACTATCCTGAAGGTAGCAGATGACATGTCACACATCCCATTAATCGTGAAGATGTTTGATAAAAGGTTATCTGGTAAAGAGCAGCTTTTCTGAGTATGGATTGTTGCCTTCTCTGACGGGAAAAAGAAGTATGAGGAAACAGCTGAAGTGAAATTGGTAGCATTTAAGTAATGTGTGGTGCAATTGCTCAGATGCATGCACAGGCCTGCAGTGCCTTTAATTTCATCTCATCCCAACCATGAGGTACTACACGTCTGCTTGTATCATGCAAATCAAAGAAATTATTATAGGCAGAATGAAGGATTATAAGAAGGCATATCAGGATATATGTTTTTAATGAGTTATCCATCCTTACGTCCCCTTATATAAGCATATAACTCCATTATATGTGTAACATACCACAGGGAAGGGCATTGTTCTGCTCTAGGTGAGGAACCATTGTACCTTTTCAGGTGTCTTCTATTGTGCCCTATTTTGTTGAGATGGGTTGCACTGTCCATAGATTTATTCTTTAATCATTCTAGGGGATTTAAAAGATTTAATATTGTGCTGTTTCTGCAAAGCTGAGTTTTATATCAAAGTTTTTTTAAAGAGTCCTATAGTACCTGTTATGTAGATAATTGTTTTTTAAAATGAAAATATGGACTACAAACAGAAACATCTGAAATATGGCTTAATATCTGCTGTCTCTTGGATTTCAGTAGTGTGCTTCTGTGAGGTTTTAAGTCATCCTCATGAACACGTTGTTACATCCTTACCCTTGGAGAGAGAGAATTTCTGAAAGAAGATTATAAAATAGTTTCATAAATTGATTTCTTTCATAAATTCATTTGTCTTTTAGATTTTTTCCAACTGGTACTTACTGTTCTAATTTAACATAGCTTAAATGTACATATGTTTGATTTGTTATTAAGCTACCAACTAGCAGGAACAACTTCATAGCTGAAAAGCACATGAAAACAGTGTTTTACTGAACCGCAGAGAAATCTGAGATGCCCTTGAAGGACACGCTTCCTGCTGCCTTTTTAATAAGCAATGTCTCAGTGTATTTGTAGGTGACCTGTAGCAGCTTTAATTCTACCACACGCAGAACCTCGTTTCATTTTTACGTGAAAAATGTCAAACGTTCTGTGTTGGGCAGGCGAGCGAGTGGCCGCCGGGCCGGTTTGCGCAGCGCGGGTTCGGTGTCCGG
>VXAZ01005281.1:255292-323009 GCA_013399875.1 Gymnorhina tibicen | reverse complement strand
CCGGCTTTGTTATGGACGGGCGGCGGCGGCGCCTCCGCTGCCGCAGCGCGGGGGACGCGCGGGTGGGCGGCCGGCGGGAGCGCTCGGGGGGCAGCGCTGCGCCCTCGGCGCGCCCTGGGATCCGCTGACTTCTCACAGATTTATTTAACATCACAAAGAGGTGCTTGGGTCCTCGACTTAACCTGAATGCTGTGGGAAATCTTAATAAATTATGTATGAAGCAGTGGGTCCTTTCTTCCCCTTTGTCAGATACGCAGCTTTTATGCTAGTAATTAGGTCATTGCTAGCAGAGCGCTCCTTGCTTTTGCAAAAATGTGTGGCGATTTTTGGAGGACACATATGCTGCCAAATTATTTCATCCTAGTCGGGTTTTGTGTCAAGATACAATATTCTTCCTGTTGACTCACATGGAGGACCTTGTCTGTGAGCTGTAAGGGGCATTTTTCGTTTGATAGGATTTTCTTCAGAGGACCAGTAGGGCCCGGTTTTGACTTGATTTGGAGAGTCATACCCTGAAAAATGCCTTTTAAAGGCGTAGCAAGAAACACACAGCTTCTTAGCGTGCACAGAAGTATTTTCAGTGAATTTCAGTGCATACGTGAGTAGCACAATATAGATCTATTTCCGTTTTTAAGTACTTCTTCCACCCTTCGCTGTTTGTTCTGTTAAAAATGCTTCTTCATTTTCTTTTCTACTGTCTTTTTACTGTTTGGTTAATTTTTTCTGTTATCTAATGCAGGTAACAGATTTATGAGTATTTTGCCAAGATTATAATTCTTTGAAAATGTACATAGGCATATATACTGAAAGCCATTTCCTGGAACCAGACTCTTCTGTATTTTTAAGGAGACTTGAAGTAACTGTTAAAATGCCCTTCTCCTTCTCAGTTCTGTTAAATATAGTGATGCGCAAAAAAGGTTTGATGAAGAAAAGTCTCAGTTTAAATACCTGCTTTATGTATCCCCTCAAAAGATTTTCTATATATACAACTATTTTTAGAGTCTGAAATCTCCTGTCTTATGAGTATGAGAGGCTTTGGATAATTAAATTTTAAAACATCATTTGAGAACTTACTATTTGGAATAACTGGTTTCAAAAGGTAAATTGGTGATACTAGATATTTCTGCTTTGGCATTTTGAGTCTTCATTGTAGTCACTTAAATGTTAAAAGAAACAGAAGATGCAGAGGTGTTTTCACCCCTTTTTTTCTAAAAGGAAAGAGGGTGACAAAAGCACAGTAGTGATTATGATGATTATTATGGTGATGCTTCTTCCTGTACCTTTTTAACTCTTAAAAAGCAAGTCTTAGTATCATTCTGTGTAACCACTGTACTAGTTCTGTAAGTCACACTCTTAAAATGGTAACTTGAATAAAAGATCACTTCTAAATATAATACTTTAAATTATTTATGGTTGCAAACTTCCCTAAACATCAGCCCTGAAATGCAAAATACTTGGTTATGATAAGTATCCTGATACATCTTGTCATAGTGTGGTGCTGTTATATCAGCATGGAATAATACAGCACAAGTTGGAAATGCATGTGGCTACAGCTGGTTCCCTTGATCTCTAAATTCTTATGTTGGATTTCAGTATGCATCTTAATTTAGTTGGTAAAATGTTTATGTTGATGATACCTGGTCAATTCTTTTATTATCAGTGTAGTGAAATCCTGTTTAAAATAGGCTATACTACTAATGATGTACTGTGACTGTAAGTTATTGTCAGCAAAGACCTAATTTCCACTAATGGTCTTCCAAAATTCATGCAGCACCTATGTGATCAGGTGCTGATACATTTTCTGCAAGAGAAATGGTCTTCTGATGCTTAAAAGTGCTGAAGAGAACCCTGAAGATGGCCCTGATAGGTCACCCAAGATGAAGAAATACTTATTTATCATAAATTATTTTTATAATATATAGTAGAAAATTTTTGTAGTGTGTATAAATTTTTTTTTAATTACAGCTGATTTATTTCATGTTAATTGTTTTGAGTTTGTGTTTTCAGGTAGAATAGGGAATACCTGTCTCAGACTTTTTAATAGCTTAAACTTTCTAGAATTGAATCCTTAAAGATTACGAGAAATATAAAAGTAAACAGGAGCAAGTCATGTGCAGTGAGGGCATACACAATTAGTCATGAATAACAAAGATGATCATCTTGAAGGATGAGTGTTCAGGCTTGTGAATCATTCCTGATCCAATATAAGTTATGATTCAAATGATGTCTGGAGTGGTTTGTGTTCAATATAGTATTTAAATGCAAATCATGTTTTGAATTTTCATAGTCATATTCTGAATACAGCATGACTAACCAGCTAAGGAACTTCCCAACCCAGAATTATAAAGGAAGAAGTGGGAATTTTCTTGACAGCATAATAAAAACTGAACTTGACAGTTTATAGCCTGAAATGTATGACTTCTTGGTTTTACTCTTTTTGTATTAAGAATGTTTTTTTCATTGTTAGCATTCTTTAGTAAAATTCCAAACATTAAATTATTTCTGTTTCTCACACAAACACACACTTGACCTTTATCATACTTGACACGTAATGAGGCACACGAGTTCAGACCATGATGTTCTCATTCCTTCTCCTCACGGTCTTTTAAGGAATGCTGAGAACATGGATCACTTATCACTTTTGGTTAAGATGAACAGATGATGCTTCTGTTCATAGTTGGTGAGTACAGGCCAAGTATTGAATTTACAGAAGCATCCCAAAATATAATGATGGATTGCAAGCTCTTGCCAAGTTATGAATTAATTTCTGAAAGAACAAAACACAAAACCCCAGTCTTTACCCAATCTCCACTCAACAGGATTTAGGAAGATCAGATATAGTAACATTTAAGTGTTTTAGTCTGCTGTCCACAAAGGTAGCCTTCATGCAGAAGTGGATAGAAAAACTAAGAAGAAAATCTTCTTCATGCAGCTGAGGTTTGGAGAAAATTGTGTGGTCTTCTTTTAAAGGGACTAACGCTTTCACAAATTGTGTTAGGATAACTGATAACAGTAATGGCTCTTCATCCGGCCTTTGCGTTTTTATTTACGTGGTTGAAAACCCCAGGAATCCACAGTATGCCTAATCTAGAGATTATCATTTGGTATAATTTGTTATCAGTTTTTTTCAATGTCATCCTTTTCAAATTTATTTAAAAGAGTAGTGTTATATAACTTGCAATTAATTTTCTGTTATCAAAGCCCATGTTGCTAAAAGAAACTGGAGGAAGAGCAGTTCTCTGTGATGATTGTTTTTATATTCCTTCCTCCATCTCTGATGACCTAAGTGTGCTAAAGCAGAGCAAATGAGAACATGAACAGATCTGCTGTTCCACTCACGGGCAGTTCTCATTCTGGGCTGAGTATTTTCTTAGTTGTCTCTAACCACACTTAAAACCACTTCCAGACAGCTCGTTATATTTGTGTGCCTGCATAGCCCAGTTGAAGAGAACCCAAACAAAATGGCTTCCCTTTCAGCTGCTCCTGTCTAGAAGTTTTGGGGATTGTTCTTAAATTTGGGTGGGCATAGGAGGATCAAATGTGCTGGCAACAAAGGCCATTTTAGTGATGGATAGACTTATCACCAGGTGGAAATAACATAGTTGTTCAGTGTGATGCTGGAGATGGCAGAAATATTTTTTTTGCTGTTTGGAGAGAATCAGGATAATGGGCTTTTACAAACTGAGTCCAGTGGAGTATTTTTCAGTGAGCAGGGAAGGAGAGAATTAGACAATGCCAGTGAAGGATAAACATTTTTAGATTGGCAAACCTTGAAAGCTTGTCCAAACTGAAATGGATAAGACAGTCCCTGACACAGTGATACTCATTTTTGATAAGTTCTTGAACACAGCACTTGTAGTGCTGGTATTTTGCCAGAGCTGAAAACCTGAAGGCAAGCTTCAAGCAAAATAATGGAAAATTCAATACAGGATTCAGTCAACAGAGAAATTAAACTAATGCAAATTGGCATGGTATGATATGTTCAAAATAAGAACAGCAAAACCCCCACACATTGGTAAGGAAGCTGTATGAAAATGGTACACTTACGGCTGAAATTACTAAAATGAAGCTCACTTATCTTCGAGCAGCTGTGCTGGATTTTTTGCCCCTGCCTGTCAGCCTTGCCCCTGTTTTGGAAATAGCTGTGCAACAGCTGCTGAAGCATCGTGGTTAATGACCCAGCACAGTAAGCTTAAACTGACACCTATTTCAGATTACCTTGGCAGTCGGGTGGTAATTGCAGTGGTTTAGCAGCTGCCACTTGAGCAGCTGAGGCCTTCCCCGCTTCCCTGGGTGGGAGCCGTGCAGAGATGGGTGGGGCAGACAGCTGGGGAGGCACCGGCTCAGCCTTCCCGGCCACAACCACTGCAAGTCAGAACCCCTCGGCCTAGTGCTTAAAAATAATCTGTTTTTAAAGGTAGTTTAGATAAACTAATTGGAAAAATGTCATGGCAGTGTCAGCATTTCCTCCCTGAATTCAGTGTGGTATGCCCTTGAAGAAACAGTTCCCCATTAGACACATTCCTATGAATGAATGACAAAAATTGACAGAATGGTAAAGAATAACAAGCACGAGATACTGGGCTCAGCACTGAAGAGCTGCATAGAATTTGTGGATGTAGAAAGAAACCAGAGTTGATGGTCTTTCCCAGCTGTACTAAATTATATTTTAGGTATTCATGAGCTTTAGATAGAATCAGTATTTAAATATAGATACAAAAAAATTCAAAATTTGGATGCAAAGATTAAACATATATAAAATGCAGATACATTGTATCTACATGTAGAGTTAATTTTGTTACATTAAGAAGATAAACATTCAGAAAAATCTGAATTACAGAGTGTAGGAGTAAATCTGCTTACCGGTGGTAGTAGAATGTGATGGTAGTGATGACAGATTTTATAGATAAAAGCAATAATGGAAGTGTGAAATATTTTCATAAAGAGATTTAATATATGACAAATTGTTGTGGTTCTTAAGTAGAACCTCTTCAGGGCATATTGAGTATATATGCTTACTGATTTCAAAGAAAAAGGCTCTGATCAATTAAAAAGTTCTAAGTTTTCAGGCAGCATTACATTTTTTCCTGTCACTTGGGATTTGAGATCAAAATGGCACATGTAAATTCCTGTCTGGGCAGTGGGTACTGGTACAGTTTTCTTAATATTGGAAAACACATATCTAAATCTCAACAGTATGTTTGCATAAATTTAAGCTTCTCATTAATTTTGATTTTAGTGCATAAAAGAGTTCTATCCAGCTTGAAATTCCTCTTTGATATGTATATTCATGCAAAGTGCTGATTCAGTAAAGCATGAAATTTCTTGTCATAATTTCGCCTTACTTTGATAGAAGATGGAGGAGAAGCTTCTTAATGATGAGAAATATGGGTCAGGGAAGTAGGACAGCCAGATTTTGGGTGTCGCTTACATGAGGGTATTGAATTTCAAAGTTTCTATATTCCAAGAGGCTTATTTTTCAGAGGAAATCTGGAGAAATCAGTATCTATTCTTGCCTTTAATGACCACTTTGTGAAGAAACAATGCTAGACTGTAAAAGGGAGCTTGACTTGAAGCATAATAGTGAATTTCACAAAGGTGAGTTGTGTTGCATTCGTGATGAGTTTTCTTTTGGGCTGAGTGAAATGTGAAATGGATTCTGGAGGTCAGAGTTCTTCCCTTCTCTTCCATTCTCCCCCACTGTAGTGGTTTCCTACAGGGGAAAAGAAGAGTTGTTTATTCTTGATCCAGCCGATTCTGACCCCAGTGGTGTTGAGTATGTTTGCATGTGCAGTAGTACAGCTTCAGATTAGCAGGCCATGTCTGAGGTGTTCCTTGCTTTCCCTTGGGCTGGTTAGTTCTGCTCTGAATGAGGTGGGATGTGGCTGGGAAACCTGGCTGGCCAAGAGGGTCCAGAGTTTAACTCTTTCCTCAAAAAAAGTAGTTTAACCACTGAGAAACTACAAGAAAGGGGTGAAGTGGTACAGTCAGTTTCTATTGATGCCAACAGTTCTGTGTTTGAAAAAATCTATAATTTATAAATAATTTATAAGTAATTTTTTTTTACCCAGAGCATAAATTCAAGGATTGTTTTGGGACATGAATTCTGATCTGCTGTGTCTAGTTTGAAGCAGTTGGCATAAATGTATTTTCAGAAGAGAGGCAGATTTTAATTTTGAGGGGTTTATCTCATACATGGAACAGCTTATGTGTAATGGAGCCCTGTGATTTCACTTTTCAAATCACATACCTGAATCACTGTGTTCAGCATCAGAAAGCCTAAGCTGCTTTGTGGTCATACATTACCTGTGTCAGTTTCCCCCATTTTAAAGTTAAATGGTGGTGTCTTTTGTGAAATACTTTGGCATTTCATTATTTCAGAAGAAGAAGAAACAAATATCTTGGAGGTACCAAATATAAGTACAGCATTTGTCTGTATTGAAGTTTAGGAATACAAGATTGGATTTCTTGAGCCATGAAGTCTGGCTCCTTCTTGTGTAGTATGCTTGGCAAGGATCCTGTTGAACTACAAGTTCTAATTGATGTTGCTGGCCTAGGTTGATAAATGACCAATTTACACCCATTTGTTCTGTGTCGGTGTTGTGTTTTAACATAAATATTGTTCTCCCTGTTCAGTGTTTTCTGCTCCCTGATAACAAAGTATAGCTGTGTCATTCCAGCCTTTGATGTGCTGAGGCAGCCAAGGTTTGCTTGTCTAATCTCTTCTGAGATACTCTGTCATCCCCTGATCACTTGGCATCTTTCTCTGCACCCACTTAAATTCACGTTTCTTACCCATGTCTTTGTAAAATGATTTGATAACTCTGGGGATCGTGTTTGCTCTCCTTGTGCCACTCTCATTGGCAGCACAGTGCCCTGCAGCTGGCTGCTGAGAGGCTTCACTGCTCCAGGCTGAGATTCCTTTGTGAGTGACCCTATGTCACTATGCTCTTCAATTCTACCCTGTTTCTACTGCTTTATTTCTCAGTTCATCAAATTCATTGTGTATGACGTGGAGTCCTTTGACCTTGTGCAACCTCTTGAATTTATGGGAGCAAGTTTTGATTCTACTTCTTGTGCCAAAGTTAATAACAAAACATTTAAAAATGCCTGTCACAGTCTAGTTTTGGGGGAACTTTGCTGACAGCCTGCCTCCAGCGCAATAATTTGGCTTTCAGCACTGCCCTGTGTCATCTTGATGTGTTTGAACTGCTCCTTACCCCTGTACAGTTTTTCTGTTAATCTCTGTTGCAGCTGTCGTGACATTGTTGCTTATTTCTCCTTTGGGCACCAATTTAGCAGAAAAAAAATTGTTTTGGGTTGCCCAGGTTGTAGTAATCAGCTAATTCATTTCTTTTTTTATCTGAAAACCCACAAAGCTTGACAGTTGAATAAAAAGTGACTCCTAGTCTGAGGTAGGATACTATCTCTTAGTGATGATGTCCTACTTTCATGTTATGAGAAAAAAGGAAGCTGAGGAACTTAGATCAGAAGGGTGGAAATCCAAATCAAATCTCCCCTTCAGGATCCTTACTCATTTAGCAAAAATATACCTAAGTTTGTTTTGCATATAAAATACCAGGGCTGTCCAATTTATGTCTTTCTACCGTAGCTCCTTCTCATACATTTTTCTCCATTTCCTTTGTTCTGTGCATATATCTTGTTAATGGGGCTGAGTAATCTAAATTCAAATCTGTAAATTAGAATTCCTAAAAATGGGCAGGAAATGGAAAAACTGGATACTTTTTTGTCATTACCTGTCCTTTCATATTAATAATGAATTATAGCAATGGGAGAAAGAGATACTCGATCATGAAACAAAATGCATGTCCTACATGGCACAGAGCAGCTTCTGTAAATCACATGTAGATGAATAAATGTATGATGTACTTTAGTAAAAGCAACACATTCTATCAGTATTACAATATATTCCTAATTCATGACAACTAACGAGAAAAAGTTTCCATTCTTCTTCACTTCTGTCTACCTTTCCTTGGGCTTGTGCATGCAGTGTGTTCTGAAATGTGAACTATAGCTCTTAATTTTCTTAATAATAATGGAAACTGTTATTTATTAGATAAAAGCATACGTGAAATATAATAGAAGCAGTCTGCCCTTACTGATTTTTTGGTGTTTGTTTTTGTGTTTGTTTTGTTTCTGCTACAACTCTCCTTGACAAGACTTGACCTTTTAGATGAAACAGCCTGATAATAAAATCCCAGAATTCACATTGTAGAGCAGTTATTTCAGATTGCCTTTATTTCTCTAAAAATGAGGTCTTCAGTAAAGCAGGACCAAATTTTGAAAAAGAAATGTTACAGATTCTTTTTGTTCATGGAAGTCATGATTTCATAAGTGCCAGGTGTCTTCCTTCTCCTGTCTTTGATGGTGACAGGTGCTTGGAAAGGAAATAAACCAGTCATATCAAATGCACTACAGCTTTTATTATTGTTCCTGTCTTCAGTGGTGTACACGCTTCTTTACATTTTGTTTGGTTTAAATTTAGAAAGGTTAAACACAATTTCCAAAGTTTGTACTGAGGAACTAAAACATTTTTGGATAATTTTACCTAATTTTTAGTTGACTGGATAATTCAGTTGAGTCTCATCAAGAGGAAACTTGATTTTATAAGGGATTACACAAGCAGTAAGGTCAAAGGTTTGGTCAGAGGTTACAATGAAAATGCTAAATAAGAGCTTTTAATTGTTTCATCTTTTCCAAAGTACTGCAGTGACGATGAAAGGGAATGTTGCCCTGTAAGTTTTTAATATTTTTTTCCCTCTAAGTTGCAGGCCATGTACTTAGGAAATGTCTGCAATGACATTGGAAGGGTAACTTGTGTTAGGCTTCCCTTTATTCTCTGGAATGGCTGATGAAATAGAAATTAATAGCATTAATTCTAAAGAGCTTCAAACATTCATTAGTCGTGTTTTAGTTAACTTACATTGTTAGATGAACAACTCTGGTGGCTTTTGGTTTGGAAAGCAGGGAACAATTTGTAGTTTATAATTGAAATTGAAGTATTTGCTTCTTTCTCCTTTATAATGGCTGAGTAGTTGTGATGGCATTCTGGGACTGTGTTAGAGTTTTACTGAAAACAGTATGGGATGCCTTGATACCAAGAGGAGCTTTTCGTCTTTGAATTCCATGGTGCAGTATGACTGCTTCATGTGAAAGAAATTTGTTTTAATCCTGTGCCTTGAAGGATACTTTTACAAAATTTCTACATATATACTACATTTGATGATGCAGAGTATTTTCCAGTTAAAATTTCCCAATATTTACTGCTCTCCTTTCATGTAGCATCTCCTTCAGAGTGTGTGCTATTCCTAGGAACATTGAACATCTGTGACTATCAGTCGTTTCCTAAAATAAGTAGGCAGTCAGCATCTTTTAGATATGTGTGAAGATGCTTGTTGTCTATCCAAAAATTACTATATATGGTCTATTATCTGCAATTTCTCCATGTTGAAATTGAAAATGCCAGTGGTAAGGATGCTTTTGTATGATGCAGTGATTTTCTTACATGTATTCTAGCTTCCCCTAATATCTGATGAAATTGGCAATGAACTTTTTTCATTTGCTTAATCATGCATATCAAATGGAAGCCCTCAGAAAAAAAAGTCTTGAATTGGCATTAGTTCTAGGCATTAACAGTTTGGTTTAATGGATTTAACTTAAATGTTTAGAAAGTCATGTGGTAAATGGGAGAAGGGGATGATTTTGTGGTCAAATACATTGGAGTAGTGAAGGGTTTTTTTAAAAATGCTTAAATTTAATATTTTCTCTTACTTTTTTAAGGGCTGAGGGTAGCCCAGGATGGCCGCAGCTTCATATGATCAATTGTTAAAGCAAGTTGAGGCATTAAAGATGGAGAACTCCAACCTTCGGCAAGAGCTAGAGGATAACTCAAATCACCTCACAAAACTGGAAACTGAGGCGTCCAATATGAAGGTATTGCAAGCTCTGTGCCTGTGTGGGGTTTCTGTCACTGCCCTTTGTGTCATGGACTGGGAATCGCTCAATGAGTTTTGTGTGCTTTTAAATTCCTATGGAAGTCCTTTTGCAGGCTCTGTAAGGGAAAAACTATCAAAGCTGCATTTCCTTATTATTATTTTTTAATTTCAAAACTATATTTTCTAGAAACAGCTTCCAGCATGCTGTGATAAGCACTACCATTTTAGCACAGCTGTACTTCCCAGCAGGAAGTCCAGAGTGCTGACACAGGTTGTCAAAGCAAGTATTGTTCAGCTCTTGAAAACGTGAGAAACACTGGAGGTTTTCAGTGTTTTCAGGTAGTTTTAAAAATTCGGGGTTTTACTATAATTACAATATTTAAGATCTCAACGGGAGAAGTTCCTTTTAATATAAGACCACGAGTTCTCCAGTCTCTCCCAAAGCCTAAATTAATACTTAAAAATTTTACCCCGATCTGTCCTACTGGTGTTTCTTGGCTAAGTGTATGCCTTCAGAGCCACCCATCCAAGAGAAAACACTAGGCTCAGGTGGAATTTAGATGGCTTTCAATCAGTAGGAAGATACATTGTCAGCTGCATCTGTGTGATCCATGATACTGAACAAGGCAGTATTTTGCAAGCCTTAGAGCTGCATTAATGCAATGCTCTTCCTAAGCTGACAAATCCTGCTGCTTTTTGCTAGCAGCCAGCAAAATCAGTCTGCTTTTGGTACCTCAGTTAGAAGAGCTCAGAAATTGTTGGTATTTCTGTGTATACTCTTGTACAGGGTAAGCATATTCTAAAGATTAAACATTTTTTTCTCCATCTCCTTGCTTCCCGATCTTCATATCACAGACTTACTGTTCCTTTACAACCAGTCTTTAGCTTTTAAAATATGGTAATTTGATTAATGTAGCAATTAAAAATATTTGAACTGAATTTTCTTCTCCTCCAGCATGTAGACTGCATATTCACTGTAAGAAGAAAAATTCTTCTGCTTTCAGAAACACTGGTTACAACACTTGAAAAAAAGCACAGATTTTTCAGATATATTTAATCCTTGCATTGCAGTGTAAAATGTAAATGGTTTTGCTACCTAAATTAAAAGGAAATTATAGTCCTTTATACCAACTACTTGAAATGGTTGTTGTCATTAGCAGCTGCAGAAAAAATGCTAGTTTGCTGAGTTATGTGCCTGAAAACTAATTCTGTCATTTATATTATTTTTCTTAAGAAAATACAACAAATTTGTCAGTAACTCTCCTCCACTGCTTGTCATTGCAGTCTAAAATAAGGAAGGGAAGGATAGGACAGATGATCTTCCTGCTAGTTTTACAAAAGGAGATTAAAAATGTCTTTTTTTCTCTTCTTCATCCACATACAGGTGTTTTGGTTTTTGGTTGTTTGGTTGAGGTTTTTCTAGCTTTTGTGCAGATAATTAAATTTCCAGTGACCTAGAGACAGCCCAGCTGTACAAGCTGGTCTCTAGGGCATTAATTTGGGATGTGGAATGGCTTTGTGTTCTTACTTTAAATCTGGCAGACCACCAAACAGAAAGTGGCTCCATTGCACTCCTCTGTGCTTATGAACATTCCCAGAGCAGAGGTCTCATTTTTTTCTGTCCCAAAGTTCCATTCTAGATCTAAAGAATGTAACCCAAAAAAACCCTCCAACTCAAATATCAAACTCAGTATTTTTCTTTTCACTTTGGGGGATGGGTGGAGAAGAGGCTGTTCAGATTAATTTGAATTTTTTTTTTGTTTAATTCATGTTCTGTTGGGAAATCACGGGTCCCTCAGGCATATTTGCACCTGCACCTGAACCAAGAAGTCATGTCTTTCCCTCACTTGTTTCAGATCCTTTTCTTTGGAAAGGGTCACAACATAGTTTTGATTTGACTCAAACCTGAAGGATGGTGTGGGAATGATCCTGGGCTCAGATTGAAGTCTGTGGGTGAAATTTGACAGGGATCATTGCAGGATTCTCTCAAATTGGGAGATAATTTTAGTTTTTCAGGCTTTTGGAGAAAGTGTGTGTTGGCTTTGTTGCACTGAAAGAAACTGCATGGTTTGTATGGTTCCAGTGCCATAATTAGGGATAATTACAAGCAAAGTCATTAGTAGAGCCAGAGCAGTCAAGTTTGAAAGCCCTTTGGCTACTGTATATGCAGTCAAAAAATTTGCTGAATGTCTTGGAAAAAATGATGCTTTGGGAGCACAGAAGTGTTACAGAGCTGTTGTAACCCATCCTGCCAGGTAAAATCCCAAATATTAGCGGAAGAAGGGGAGAAGTAGTGGGGAAACAAGCTGTTGTTCCATGGCAAACATCACTGTTCTTGCAATGTGAATTTTGGTCTGTGGCCCAGTGTAGGGACATCTCACAGTAATTCTTTGGACTGCTGCTCTGCCTGTCTCCTCATTTACTTACATTCTTTAATCAGCTGTGAAGGGCAGTAGTTAGGAAAGGCATTTTAAAGACAATATTTAAAGAACTTGATTTTGGAAGTAGTGTTAAAACGTTGTATAAGTATGCCCCATCTTTATAATCCCTTCATTTCAGAATTGTAAGGTAACCATACGGGAATTAAAAGCTTAACATGAGCTCATCTTGCACATGTATTTATTATAAACTACTACTGACCTATATAAGAACAGTGTCTGAATGCTTCCTGTTTAAAGCTACATCTCTTATTTAAAAGTGAAAACTGCATTTACTGACCAGAAAACAACATGATGGATAAACAAAGAGAAATGTGATAATGGGGGGTGCCAAAATGATTAGTAAAACAATCTCCACTTTGTTTTTTAATTTGTGTTGTCCTAGGGATTAACTGTTCAAACAAAAGAAATCCCTGAGTATTATGACTAACTTGGGAAATTCAGTTGTTTTTATTGGCTTACTGTCAGATGAAATACAGCAGTTTGGTATGATAAAATCTTCTCTCTTAAGTCAACAAATATGCTGTTTGATGGTCAGTGAAATAACAATGTTGGCTCATAAATAAAGAAAAATGGTGTCAGTGTCCAGATGTAAGAGTAACTGCATAAACCACAGACTATGGACAAATTTAGAAAAATATGAACAGTTTTATCTGAATTGAAAACCTGTAAAATTCATGAAGAGACAAAAAGTAATCCAATGTCAGCTATACTACTTTGTGCATATACTTACATGTCTCCCACATTTGTAGGAGACTTTTTGTGAGACTTTCCTGCCTGGTTCTTGTAAAAGACAAGTAGTTTTCTCTTTAAGGATGGCATATATATATATATATATTTTTTTTTTTTTAAATGTCGTAGCTAATTAATATCAGCATTTTTCCCCATATAAAATATGGGGGCAACAGGTATGTTTAACTTAAACTGGAGAACTCTAGAATTAGCATAAGAGTGACATCATGCTTGATTTCCGCACTCACTATTTGAATGCTTTGATTTTATAGTAAATCAGTAATGCGTGATATCTTGTGTAAGAAAGCCATTTTTAGTATATGCGATGTTCTGTGAGCAAAACATTGTCTCTTTTATAAAGTGCACTTAAAATTTTATTTTACATATGACTTTTCAGTTTATTCAATGCCTTCTGCACTGTGTTCACATGTATCAAAAATAAAATAGGAAGACTGTCGCTAGAAGTGATTCAGATTTGTTGATTTTTTTGAGAAGTGTTCTAACCAGATAAATACACACTGTAAAGAAACACAATAATGGTTAAACTCCTGTCAGAAAATTATGAGCTGTTCATTCATGTGTCGTGGAGGGTGGTGTTGTGGCAGATCATTATCTTCATAAAAATGTACTAGTTTTAATAATTTTCTGTGGGGGTTTTTTGGTTTTATTTGCTTTGTGTGTTTGAAGGTATTAATGTTAAAAAGACAGAGTCCTGGAGAGCTCGGCACTATCACGTCCAGTGCAGATCCAGAGAGTGATTTATTTTTGACATTGATGGTGTTTGTGAGTTTCTTCTGCTAATTAGATAGCAGGGCTATCTAATTGTGATTGTGATCTAATTGTAAAACTTGTGATGCTATTATGCTGGACTGAAATATATTTTCACTAGATAAAAAAGCAAGAATGAAGATATTTTAATTTGAAGATTTTTATTTTGAATGCATTTGTAAAATATTAAGCTATGGTAATTTAATGTAGTAGCAAAAGGAATATTAAGTCTCTAGAGTATAATATCTCAGATTTATTGCAGTGTTGTGTATATTTGTGATGTTGATGAGTTAATACTCGAATTAGCAGAATTAAAGGTAAAAACTATGCTAAAGAAGATGCCACGCTGCCTGGTTTTCACCTTGTTTCTGTCATGACCGCTTTGTAAAAATTGTCAGAAAGCTTATATTGTATTAGAACAAAGTGTACTTTTACAACTAAATATGATTTAAGTTGCATTTTATTTTATCTGCAAATCCAACTTCCCATTATATCTTTTTATTGGAAAGGGTGAATATACAAATCCTTATCAGGAATAGCAGATTGACCAGCAGGTTAGCAGCTTAGCAGCTATGTAGCTTGTTTGTCTCATTTTAAGATGTGGGAGGGACTCTGAAAAATGTGCTGTTTGCAGATTGGAGCTTGTTAGCCTGTGTTTGACTGTATAAACAGAAGATTGATGTTCAGAATGTTCCAGAAACTAACTTAATTGTCTTGCAGTGTTTTGACATGGAAGTTGCACTTTGTGATCTATAAGAGTCAATTTCTTTTTTTTTTTTAAAGTGCTGATCTTTTACACCAGGTATACTCGTGACTTAATCACACCCTTTTTAGGAGTAAGACTGCAAGTACCATTTGTACCCAATATCCCCCTTGACTAAATTTCAAGGTTTCCTTTTAAACATCTCCTGGGCAATTCTCTCTTTAGGAATGAGTAACTGCTCTTATCAGATGTCTCCCTGACCAGGTAAGCAGGTGATGCCATTTTCTTTTAAACTGACAAACCACACTTTATGGCCTTGCAGTCTGCTGTCTTGGTTTGAAAGACAGGTGTCTGCTAAGGAAGGCAGGAGCCCCCCTTGGAATGGAAAAATACAACCCCCTTCCCTCCAAATTATTATAAATTTGAAATTAAGGGGCTTTCAGGCAAGGATATGAGGAAATGGGAATAACAGTTTTTACTAATATATATACATACATAACAAAACAATAATACAGAGAAACTGGTTTAAAGCCTGACAGAGTCAGGGGTACAACCTGGCACCCTGCCGGGCAGGGTGTTGGTAGCAGTCCGATGCAGTGGTAGCTGCAGTTCTCTTTGAATGGTCTTGTTGAAGCGGTGATCTTGTAGAAGGAGAAGTCTGGTCCTCCTCCGAAAATCCAGTGGTGGTGTAGTCCTTGTCCTCTGGGATCCCAGCAGGTAAGGCTGCTCGTGCTGTTCCAAAGCCCAGATTTTATCCAGGTGGGAATGCTTGGCTCCTTCCCCCTGGGCGGAGCATCTCACAATGGGATGGTGAGTCCTGGGGCAAGGCACTGATGGGCCCATTAACAGGAGATAGTCCAGGTGCAGGTTATCTCTGAGTCATGGGGCAAGGCATCGTTGGGCCCATTAACAGAAGCTCGTCCGGAGGGAGGAGGCAAGGAACATCGGCACACCTGGTTTTCAACAGCTCATGGTAATAGAATACATTGTAACCCAGGACATCTGCTTAGCCACCACTTCTTGGTATTTAACCTTGAAAACCTGTTCTGTTCTGATCAGCTGTCTCTGATCATCAGTGTTTCTTGATCTTTGTGGTAAGCCATAGAAGGTGTTGGAGATATTATTCTAATTGGCACAGCAATTTTTGGCTCAATGTACTGTGGCAAGCCATGTGCTTGCAAATTAGAATTTGAAGCCCAACATACTCACAGAGGATACACACGGCTTAACATATTGTCATGTGCTGTATACACATGCAGTGTGCATCTATCTGTGTGTGTGCTTCCTCAGGTGGGTGGTAGATGAGTACATTTGACAGATACCCAGGTTTGCAACAGCATCTTCTGAAATCTAACAACAGTTTTTCTTCTAAGGTACCAGAAATTACGCATTTTGCTGGGGATACTTACTGTGTCAGATAACATCACTTTTCTATCTCTTCTAAAAGGAGAGTATTTTTAGCTGCATCCTGCCTTTTCCTTTTTTCGTTTTATCTTCAGAGAGAAGATTTTTGGTTGGCATTGCATACAGTGAAATGTTTCACCAAGGCATATATAGAAAAACACAACTGAAAAATTAAGTTAAGCTGTGAAAGCGAACCAGTCAGAAGAGAGTGTTAAAATATGTTAAAATAATATATTTGATCTGGAATTGCTATTAGTGAGTAGGCTACACATAGTAACTAAACTGCAGTAAAACTTGAGATGTTTTATTTGAATCTTGAATGTAGTACAATACACATTTCTTAGTGTATCCTGATCTGAGTTATCTGGTATGTTGTTACTTCTGCTAAGAGGTCAAGTCAGATATAACATAGTGGATTATAGTTGCTTCATGGACCAAAACTAGTGTTGTGGTATCTCCACAGCAACTGGTCATACAGAACTTGAGGATATTTCCTTACTATGCTGAGAACATCTCAGAGGCCCTGTCTCAAATTTTAAGTATCAACAATAAAACTTAGTGAACAAAGGGGTGAAACAGATACAGTGAAATATCAGAAATAAATTATGTTCACCCAAGTGTTCGAAAGCAACCTGAGTATGAAATTGCTGAACGGTTAGTTATACGTTATGACCTTTTTTACCTTCTCTTAAGCAGTTGGGAAGGTTGACTTGTGACCCATCTGGCTGTAAAGAAAGCAGAATACAGCCTAAGAAGGAGAAGAAATCATTTACTTGAGTGTTCTTCAGATCATTATACACAAAATTGTGGTCATGCAAATTATTTCCCTTCTGACAAAAATCTCCATCAGTTTGTCAGCCAGTAATATCTTGTCTGTTCATAAATCGTGAGGTTCCTCAGGGGAAGTTCTCTACTTGCAGCAATTCTGCAAATTTTGCTTCCTAGTCAAAGTTTGTCTTCTGTATATTCCACACTGTGTCAGCCTTTTTGCTGAAGAGAGATCTCTTAGTTAGAGATCTGTTATATCCCACCTGGATTCTGAGATTCTTCACCAGCACGCTTCCACTTGCTTCCCTAGGTGTTGTCCTTTATTTGGTGTCTGCTGAATGTAATGATACACTGTCAAATTATAGAATTCAAACTGAATAAAGTCCAGTGACTTACTTTTTTTTCTCTTCCACCAGACAGACACCTATATTGCTTACCCTCTGTGTGCATGTATGTAAATTCCCTTTAGGATTCTTTACGTGTTTAAGGCCTTCTGGTTATAAACAATTGTGATTGTTTATCACAAACACTTGTGATTGTCAGAAAAAGATCAAGATTTTGTGATCAGGATTCATTTTGAAATGGCCTCAGCATCTCATCGTGCGAATTACACAAGATGGCAGGTGTGAGACTCTGTGTTACTTTTTAAGACAAATAATTCAGGAAAAGCTGCTGATCTACTGACCTGCAAATTTGGATTTGTAATGGGGACGTACCAGAAACCACAGTAAAGAACAGACTTACTTGTGGGTAAAGAGTTAACTTTTCTTTTTTAGGGAGAAATGTAGCTCACAAATAAGAGTTCTCTGGGGGAATCACTGAGTAGGAAGTAAGCAGTTTTGGCACTGAGGAGTCTGCTTGTTTTTCTAAAATGAGTTCAGTAATGTCCCTCAGTAAAGCCTCTTGAAGAGCCCAAGTTGATTTAACAAGGTTCTTGGTTCTTTGATGATAATTCAACTTATAGATAGAAAATGAAGTGCAAAATAAATAGTCGGGTTTTTTGGTTTGTTTTGTTTTTTTTTTTTTACTTTAGTAAACCCATAGTATTTCAGTGAGATTTCTGCTGTTACCTGTATTTCTTTTCAACATATTCTTGAGTCATGTGGAAAAAAAGAGGGAGATAGAAGAGTTTGACTGATGACTTTCATGGTATCAAGAATCTTGTGGTATTGAGTGAGTGAATTGAATACATGGCAAATAAAATTCCATGTTCTAAAGAGTAGAAGAATCATGGCTTCTAGAAAACAGCCTTAACTTTATGTACACCATGAAGGCTGAATTAATATGACAACAGCATAGAAAGAGGTATTAGAGATACTCTAAATACCTGAAAAATAAAATCCCTGACCTGAAAAATAGTGTCAGATTAGTGCTTAGTTTGGATCCACAAAGTTAGTCTGGTATTGGGAATTACTGGGCATGAAGAGGGAAACAAAACAGTTGTAATTGTGTCAGTATGGACACATGCTGATCCAGAAGATATGTAGTGTGTCCTGTTCTGATGAACTTCCTCAGGAAGGACCTAGTAGAATTCATACTAGGTGCCAAAAAGATTAAGCGATCTGAAAATCTTCCTTAAGTGACATGATTTAATAAAATGTGACTTTTCAGGTGAAGAGATGGGAAAAAGAAAGGGACAGGATGGGAAGAAGATTGTTGAGCTCTAATAAAAAATCCTAAGTGTCGTGAGGAGAGTTATTAGGGAATTAGTAGTTTTCCTGAATACGAGATCTAAGGGCATCAAATAACATAGTGAGATAGCCAGTGGAAAACAAACAAAACAAAGCTTGTTTTGTATCCTGTGTTTGCCACTGGAGATGTGGTTTCTGGAAGTCTGCAAGTCAAGGCCAGAGGGAAGCTGGGGAGCAAGAGAAATGAACAGTAGGTTCTGTTCATGTATCCTCAATAGGTTCCTGCTGTTGGAGAGGAACGAGGTTGGTTTGGAAAGATGTTTGGTCTGTCTCAGTGTTAAGAATGGTGTTTGCTCTTGATTCTTGTCTAGAGCACAAGTCATATGAGGAGCAGCTGAGGAAGCTGGGGGGGCTCAGCCTGGAGAAAATGAGGCTCGTGGGGGACCTTCTCACTCTCTACAACTTCCTGACAGGAGGTTTCAGTGAGCTGCGGGTAGGTCCCTTCTCCCGAGTAACAAGCAACAGGCTAAGAGGAAATGGCCTCAAGTTGTACTGGGGAGGTTTAGATTGGATATTATGGAAAATTTCTTCACTGGAGGAGTTATCAAGCCCAGGAACAGGCTGCCAAGGGCGGTGGTGGAGTCACCATCCGTAGAGGTATCTAAAGGACATGTAGATGTGGCACTGAGGGACATGGTTTAGTGTAGGACTAACCCAGTGTTGGATTTAAGAATTTTCCCAGCCTAAGTGATTCAATGATTCTGTAATCATCCTGTGATGTCAGTACTATGCTGCTCTGAGATTGCAGACACGTTACCACTTCTGCTGCATTCTTCAGTTCTGGCATTTATTTGTTTCCCATCATCCTAGTTCTGTCTGTGCATGCCTGGCTTACAGCTTTTCAGAGAAAAATCCTGTTTACCTGGATACAGGCTGTAGTAAGAGAAACTTCTTTTTTTCACGTCCTACTTGAAGCAGTTGAACATAAATTTTCCCTCCTTAATTAGCCCTTGTGTCACCAAGTGATGAGAATCTTCTAGCATGCTCTTCATTTGCTCATTGCTATGCAAGGAGTGTACCTCAGAAAGTGGTGCCTGTGTTGAATCTGCCTTTGTCTTGGCATTGTTTCCGTGCAGCTTCCAGCCAACTCTAATGAGTCAACTTCATTTTGTCTGACTGATTTTTCAGCGTTCTGGCTGATGTGGCCAAAGTTAAGGGGTTTGGGTTTTTTTAACACTTTTGTACTCCTGGCTCTTAGGAGTTGTTTATATGGTACTGCAGGCTCTGCTGTCTTAACTTGTTTTTCTTCTCTAAAGTTACGGCTTTTTAAAAGCATGTTTTGATCCATACACTGTCTGGCACACAGGAGGTGCTTTGTCTTGATTTCTCTGATCCTTCACTGAATTTTGTTATTCCCATTTGAAGAGCATGAAGCAGGAACATAAATTCCAGCCATCAATAAAAGGAAATGTAGAAGGATTTGGAAGTGCTTTGAAGAGCAGCTAAAGATGCAGTAACAAATGAGGAGTTTGTGTAATAAGTTTTCTGCTTTTGAGAAGGAAGCTGTATGAGGAGATCAATGAATCAAAAGTATAAATTAATAAAATTTATGTGCAATTCATGTTTGTATCAGTTACAGTGAATTTGACCACCAGATCTGTTCTTTGCTTTTAGCAATAACAAACTGTGTTTGAGATGAACTACAAAAAAACCGCTTAGTAATTTGCACAACTGAGTTTATTTTTACTCTTTCTCATTTTTAGACTTAAAAAAACCAAACCAAATATCCAAAACCAAACAAACAGACTAACAAAAAAAACCCCAAAACAAAAACCCCAAACCAACCAAACAAACAAAACCACACAAAAACAAACAAAAAAGAAAACAAACCCCATGCAACAAACAAAGGCTAAAAATGCTTTTTTTTTTTGTTTGGAGGTTAAAACGTTAAGGAAATGACATGTTTCAGATGATGCCATCCTGATTTTGCCAGTTGGTCTGTTCATCCTATAATACAATTTTACCTGTTCTACAAAAAAGCCTTCTGAAGTCAACATGCTCAATGCTCCCAGTATGGATGAAAATACATGCTTGTATAACATAGTGTTATTTTCTAATTTACTTCTACAAAGGAAGTTTTTAAATCCATATTTTCAGGCATTTAGTGTTGTGTAACAAGTGAAGTACTTCTCTTGAAAGTTACTCCTTAATAGAAATTGATACTGCAGGAAGAATGGAACTTTTTTTACTGGAAAATACTTATTTTTTTTTTTTCACAGTATTAAAAGTAAACTAAAACTCCATCTTACTCTGTCAGCTGGATTTCTTAGGCAAACTGTCTCTTTGAATGACTGTGGTCTCATTACGAGTGAGTCACATACCTTCTGGAAATTGCACAGCTGTGGTCCCCATCAGAAACACTGTCTTTGGACAGCCAAGCTAGTAGGGGAGAATTAAGTGAGAACTGTGAGATACACACCTCAGACAGCACTGAGCAGACAGTGCTCAAAATCCAATTACTTTCAGTACGAGCTACCAAATATTTTACTTTCAGTGTAACTGAATTGTGTTTTGTATTCTGAAATAATACAGATTTAAAAAAATTAGTACATTAGTTGTGAATCAGCTAGCTGTAGAAATTTAACATTTTATCTGCTTATTAAGGGAGAACACTGAAAACTTAAGAGTAGCAGACTATCTGACACTTTAAAAGTCAGGTCTTTTTCCAAAGGGTTGGCCATACGGGCACTTGCACAGCAAGTGGACATATACCCCTGCTCTCAGAGGGAGCTTCTTCTACTTGAATTCATCCCATTCAGCACAACAAGTGTCATAAAAATGGACAGAATATGGTGTTACCTAGTTTTGTTCTTTGAGTAGCCATTCTGGCTTTCTGATTTTTTTCTTGTTTGCTGTATTTAACTGCCTGTATGAACAGCCTTACTGTACATGATAATAACTGGGCTTGTCTGAGAGTGAAATGATTTTTCTTTTTTTTTTTTAGCAAAATGCATTGTTTGGTGAACAAGTATGGAGGAAAGGCATTGACTCAGGAGTAGCATTCCTTGCCTGTGTTAATATTTGTGAAATAGGTGCTAAATTCTCAGCTTCTATAACTTATGCTGTGTGCATTCATCCAGTGTTTTAATATCTGCCTGGTTTCCATTTAATTTCAACACATCCTTTCCCAGCATGTAAGCACTTGAACTCTTGAAGTCTTGCAAGGGAAAACAGTAATCACAGGAAACATTATATGTTCTTTTAATTTATTTTTTTTCCCCCTAATGTGAGCCGGCATCTTCGTTCTCAAATTAAGTCACTTGCTCTTAGTTGGATTTTGCATCTGCAGAATGTTTGTTGTGGTGCTCCATGCATTCCAGCCTTTCAGGAGGAAAGAGGTGATTGTTGTTGTTTTTAAGGCACATAAAGGAGACTATCACATCAGGATAGTGACACAGGGTATTAAAACACTGGTAGCATGGTAGATAATGCAGGGGATAGCACAATGGTTAGGTCCTCTGAAAACAGAAGTAATTTTGTGTATTTAGAAGAATACACAAAAGAAGAAAATTACACAAAAGAAGAATGCATAATAGAATGTGTGTTGATCATTTGATAAATTCTAATGTGTAAATGGAAGAAACTGTCATAAGCTGAACTGATTCTTAGAAATTGTATCAAGTAATGAATTCTGGGAAGTTCTGGGAATCTAGGAAATAGTTCAGTGACTGCACAACTAATGCAGTGAAGCATCTTTTTGGTTATAAAAGTCATTAGTATCCTACAAAACGCAGATATTTAAAATATCAGTGAATTTATTTAATCTGCAAAGAAGCAGCTGTGGCAGGATATTGTTGGGGTTTTATGTCTTTTTATGATTTTACAGTAAGTAATATTTTTAGATCTTTGCAATTTAAAAATTTCTACCAGGATCCAAATTGGCTGGAAAGTTGAAGAAAATATTTGCTAACCTTTTTTTTCAGAATTTAGGTGAAATTGAGTAATGCCATTGCTTTAGACAACCCTCTTTCTGTCATAAAATCGGATAACTTTAGTTGACCTGACAGTGTGCTTGCACTGCAAACTTGGTACTGTCTTCTGTAAGTGGTTACAGTAAGTGACAGCTCCTGAGCGTGGTGGCACCAGGTGAATATTTTTCTTTTAGAAAATGACATTGTTGGAAATTAAAGTGAACGACATCATTTCACATAAGAAATGCTCTCCTGTTTCTGCAGGGTTGAAAGTTGAGCTGCCCCAGTGTTCCACCTCAGTCAGCAGTGCTGTCATTTTTGCTGTTATCATTTGGACCTGGTTACCAGGTTGAGCAGCCAGAGCAGTGTTTGACACTTGGGGCAGTTAGAAAGGGCTCCCATCAAGCCTGATTAAGCAGCAGCATAATTCACCAAAATGTGTAGGAGCAAAGAGTTCCTTCCAAGCACTCCTTCAGCTCCTGTGAATGTTGTACCCTGTATGACAGAATTAAAGCACTGTCAAGTTCATATAGTTATGACAGGTCATGTATGACCTTAGGTTTCTAGTATCTCTAAAAACATAGAAAAATAGTATTCTGATGTCTGTCCCCTGAATGGTTCTGACATTTAATGATTTTGTGGAATTTGAGTGATACTCTTTTGGTATTTATGTTTGGTATATGTTACCTTCTTTCTGCCCTTCTAAATAGTAATTGAAACAACATTCAGCTCCATTGGAAGTCAAAAATTATTTTCAATTTAGAAATTTTATGTTATGTTTTCAGCATACCAGGTTAAAAGCATGAATACAAATGTTGTCAGAAATACAGTAATTTAAAAATAATGCTGACTTGGTTAACCATAATTTCTTAGTACAGTATGCACATTCCCATCCTGTGTGGTGCTAACTGATGTTGGATTGCTCTCTGAAATTGTGAACACTTTCTTTATTTGTGCAATTAAACCCGATTTTATACTCAAATGTTGTAAATACAGTGGTAACCAACATAACTGGCCTTTAAGTATATCTGGTGTGCTCCATCTAGGAATTTCATATGTTTAATTTTCATTGTGATATTCTTATATTTTGGCCTTCACTGAATACACATGGCTATGACAAAAGTGAATACAAGTAATAAATGTTATATAATTAATTAATAATTAATGTTTAAATGGAGGGGAGGGGAGAATAGTATTTACAGAAGACCAAACATACCTAATTGTCATCAAATGTCTTTTTACATATACCGCATTTTGAAATATTCCTAAATACTAGTATTTATACATAGAGTTCTCAAAAACTGAATACACTTTAAGTCTTAACTCCTTGGGATTTTAAGTCTGCCATTGTAAGCATTATTCCTCTGTGATTCCTTTCTGTATTAGCAGCTTGAGTAAATTCACAGCCCTTAAACCATTTTATATACAAGAACCCTTACCACTTAGCTGGATGCATGTACTGCTAGTTAAGGTGCTTTTATTTACAATAGTTGTACAGTTACATGCTGACAGATCTAATTTCTTTTATTTAATTATTCATAAAGTAGGTTTTACGTCAGGATTATGTTCACAGAGTCCAAACAAAAAATTGACAATGTTTCAGTACTTCACAGTCCAGGGACTGTGAAGACAGAAACCCTTTTAAATGATGATGAGTCATAGGGCCTGCTCCGTTTCCAAAAACATTCTTTTGTACTCCTGCACAGGACAAAATAAACTAGGTTATACTTAAAAGACCATTAAAATAATTTGACTTGCATTCTTTAAAAGAACAGAAAAAAACCTTGCAGCCTTGTCTTATAGACTGACATTTGTGTATTTTTTCATTCAGTCACTGCTAAGTCAGTAAAGAATTTGCTTAGAATAATACTGTAAACCACTACTAATACACTTACTGAAATTTGCATAACTAAACAGATATTAATTGAAACTTGGAGACTATTTTATGCTTTAGCGAACATAATATCAAATTTAATATAAACTTATCACAGAAAAGTACTATTTTAGAGAACTGTATTCATGTAAACAGCTTTAGTGTTGAATCCTGGATTATAAGTAGTGAATAAATAAAAATTTTCATCAGCACAGTAACAGTTAACTTGCCATGTTTCCCCCAGGATTATTGCAGAAAACTTCTCTGTTCCTTACTCAAGTAAAATTGCAAATTCCCTAAGTTGTCATTTTAGCACAGCCTCATTTTCCACCAGTACCTGGCCCAGGGGCTGCATTTCCTTCTCTAACCTTTGTCTCCTTTATTTAACTGCCTTTTGAATTGTCAGCTTAGATTTTGAAGTGTACTGTGATGGAGTTTGAAGTTGATGTCATAGCCTGATAATGGCATTGTCGCCTTAGCAATGGCACTGTAGAAAAGAAACATAGAAAAAATACAGAAAAGCTAACTTGAAAAAAGTGCATGTGCTGTTGGGGGAAAAAGGGGATGACACAAAAACTAAAAGTTAAAACTTAAATTAATGAATTGAAACAGAAAACTTGAGCAAGGTGATCCAGTATACTAATGTTTAATTGTTGCCAATATTTAGAAAGAGCAGTCCCTTGCTGCCTGGACATCTGAGTCATGTAATTTGGTAGGGCAGGAAAAGTTGATGGTAGTTTCACTTAGCTTTTCATATTGGCTCTTGGAGCTGGAAGACTCATTACATAGGGAAGTATCCTGAATATGCTGAAACAGCAGATGTGCCGCATGTGTGACAGAGAGCCTTCTAAAGAGGGAATGGAAGGAGAGGTGGGATTTGGGGATTTTAGCTTGTAAAACGGTGCTGCTTTCAGAGAAAAATGATTCACTAGTTATTTCTAGATTTATCTGAGTTGACAGGTTTCCAATAAGCCTGCAAAACTCTCTCAGGACCCCTCCATGTATCCACACTGCCCTTTTAGACTTTAAGCTAAGACTGCTGTCTGCACATCTGCCCTTGCATCAGACAATGCAGGAGCCCTTCTTTGAAAAACACCGCATCAATTGTTTGTCTGCCATTGCTGACAAGGCAGATGGCTGGGCCTACATCACCCCAGACTTGATCCTAAAGGCAAAGCTGACATTAACAGGCAGTGCAGTAGGAGCAGATCTGTAGGTGAATTGTGTTGAGGAACCAGCACACATACAAATGTATTTCAGGGTAATTTGTCTTTGGACTAGCTTCAGCCTGGTCCCATGGAGTGAATGCCCATCAGTAGTCCTGGGTGTAACTGCTGGCTTGGCTTGATCCGAAAGGAATTTGGTTCTTGTTCCGAGATACTTGCGGTGGGAATCCAGATGGAAGTCTGGCATCAAACTGGTCCAAACTAAGACGTGAATGGGGACAAACGCCTTGAATCCATCAGTAAACTGGAAATTTGTCTGTCTGTACTCCAGAATTTTTCTTCCCAGAGCAGCATGGCAGAGGCTGCAGCAACTGGGCTGCTACCATTTGGTCTGAGTCTAGCCTTGAGATTATTTCCCCAGAACTCTGCATAGTTCTGTACTCAAAATTATTTTACTCTACTTTTTTTTTTTTTTTTAATTACAAGGAAGAACACTTTGAGTACAGAAAAGCCCACCACTCTGCTGCTGAAAGAATATCTTGACTTTCTGTAGATGCCATGTTTTTTCTCTTGAAAAGAGAAAAATGCTTTTTTTCTGTACCTTCTGTGTAAGTTGCAAAATCCATCAATATTGACAGTAAGGTATGCTAGACTCTTAAAAGAGCAAAACATTGGTATGGACATCTTTTTAAATTGTCTAGAATTCATTAGTTTTCAGGTCTGAACAGAAGTACAATCCTGTGTGCAGAGTCTATGTATGAAAATTACAAAGTACCTTCCATTATTCAGAATTGCTTTCATCTCCTCCTGACTATGCTGCTTCTAGAAATATTTTCTGTGCCACAGTGTGAAAAATGATACTTAAAATTCCAGTAAGGGCTTTTTGCCTTGCAGCCAGTCTTTTTTATTTGTTCTTGCTATAGATGCATCTGTCATGAGGATATTGAAGAGACTTTCACTAACTTGCATTTAATTTTCTACCTGAATTTAGGCCACTGAGCATTTAGGACCTGGGGGCTTACAGGCCCCTTTAGTGTAGTAGTCATTGTTTACTGTAATTTTTTTTGTGCATCAGAACTATGTTCCTTCAGCTGTGTAATTTTATCATAGATAGTTTCAATAGGACAGGGCAGTATTCTTGGGTTTGAAGCTTCAGCTGCATGAAGGAATCTAAATCTCTTTCTTGTAGGCCTGGTGGTGGTCGTAATAGAAGTAGTAATAATACAAATAATAGGTGCTGTGAAGGAAACCTAAATCTTTTGCTCCCAGGCATGGTAATGGTAGCATTTGTAGTAAGAATAACATGATTCTTCTTGCTGGTTTACAGTGGTGCTAAGGCCCCAAAGAAAACAAATCCCGGGGATTACTTCTATTCAAGATATTTCTCTGTTAGTTACATAGCCAAAATTTATTTTTACAAGAGTGACTGATTTCTCTGTGCTTACATTTCTCCATCTCTTAATTCAAAATAACTGGTATTCACTTTGAGAAGAACTTCCAAATGATCCAATAGATTGAACTGCCAGATAGGTTGTGCAGTTATGCAGGATATACTTTACATCATGACAGTGCTGGGGGAAACACTGTAGAATATATCTGATGGCAGTTAAAATTATGACACTTGATCACTGCTCACATGAAACATAATTTACATCAGTGTCTCAGCAGCTGTTACATGAGTGTGCACTTTAGGGTAAGATAGGATATATTTACCTTGTGGGTTATTATTGTAAGGTTTTCTTAATCAAGCTTAATTTCTTATAGGAGGTACTGAAACAGCTACAAGGAAGTATTGAAGATGACGCAATGGCATCTTCTGGACAAATTGACTTACTGGAACGACTTAAAGGTAAATCTAGAATTATGTTTTAAGTAGGTTCATTTCTTTCTCCATTGTTTTTAAGTTGGGATAAAATCTTCTAAGTCATTTGCATCTTCTTACCAGTGCAGACCTTGATGATTAAGAGTAGTCTCAGGGCCTAATCATTTTTGCTAAACATTTTAAGACACATTCTCAAAAAACCCCCCCAAAAAACAACAACAAAAACAAACAAACAAAAACCCCACTGCTCCTTTTATACTTTTGCTACTATTACTCAAGGACTTCATATGAATTGCTTTTGATATAACTGGCATTTCATTCTTCAGAAAAAAATAAGTTAACATTGGTGGAGTTCCACCAATTTTCTCAACTTGTTTGCATGTCCTGTCCTCTCCATGTCATATTACTGGAATTGTTTCTGTCATGCTGCAAATTGATGGCCCCTTCCCTAAAGCACGTGCTGGAATGTGTATCATCCCATTGTATGGGAAGTGCCAAGCAAGCCCAGACCACTAACTCCCTGTATACATCCATTATCCCTGCCACTGACGCAGAAATTTCATGGAGATGTCTACATTTAAGAGCCCTGTGATGGACAGAGTAGTCATCTGTTACATGATGGTGAAGCATCTGCAGGATCTCTGGAAAAGAAACTGTTAGGAAGCGGGCCACAAGGTAATTCACATGATGTTTATGCAAAACTCTGCCCATTTCTCAAGTCTTCTGGGAAAGAGGCAGGCAGGCTTATGTGGGGATACTGTTCTGATTGCCAGGACTGCAGTTTGGCCATCTGCTCAGATAAGTGCTGTTCTCCAAGTCTACCATATCCGTTGTTTTTGTTCACAGCATTTTCGCTGCATTTTTGTGCAAAATGTTTCCGTAAAAAAACCCCATGGATTTGCTCAGGAAGTAAGAAATTAAGATAGGAATGATCTTTTAACTTTGTGCTGCTGAATCTTCAGCTCCGAAAAATGTTTGCTGTTTGTTATGCAGAACTGAATTTGGAAAGTACCAGCTTCCCTGGAGTGAAGTTAAGGCCAAAGGTGTCCGTGCGTTCGTATGGGAGCCGGGAAGGGTCTGTGTCGAGCCGCTCAGGGGAGTGCAGCCCAGTCCCTATGGGGTCATTTCCAAGAAGAGGCTTTATGAATGGAAGCAGAGAAAGCACTGGTTACTTAGAAGAGCTAGAAAAAGAGAGGTAAATTTATTTGTTTATTCCTCCAGTATGGATTGACTTCTAAATTTAACATGGAAGTTTACTGTCACACCTGGTATTTAGCTATCGTGAGTTAGTTTTGATCAGTGGTATATTTACCTGTCATTTACCTTGACAGGTAAGAAACCAAGAATCTACATTTTATTTAGATGCACACGCACCAAAAAAAAAAAAGTCTTAAAATATCATTCAGTTTCTACTGCTTCTTTGTATATGCATTTCATTGTTACTCTTTGTTGGCTAAAGGGTTTTTTATTTTGATAAGCAGGTTGTCACTGAAATATACTTAAACGGTGAGGGTGGAGCATTCTAACCACCTCCATATCTCCTCACCACTGTTGATAAATGCTGAAGCTGTAACAATGTGATGGTGCAATCTCTTTCTCTCTTTTGCAAATGGTTATTAAGTACCATAACTGGTTTATCAATTATTGACTATTAGCAGACATTTACCTAGTGACTCTACTATCTCAGCGAATATGTCAGCTAAACAAAATACGTGTTCTTCCCTTCAAGATGTTGTTCCCATCAGATGTTTTGTATTGACAAAGTCCTGGAATTTCTTTTCTTGAAAGGCAGTGGTACCCATTTCATAGGAAGAACATACTTTCAGGTCATAATACAGAATTGTAGCACTTTATCTGTCACTTTAAAAGGAAGTGCAAAGTAAGAGACATGCAGCTGTTTCCGCTGAAGCCATATTTATTTCTTAAAATGAACCTGACTGAAATACCAGATGTTTTCAGAAGCCCATCTGCAAGACAGAGTTTCCTAAAGATTTGATCCTACTTAATGGATGGGATATCAAGCTGGGGGCTACAAAACCAAATAAACTGCAACACAGTATTTTTATGCCTAGTAGACATGAACAAGGAAAAAAAAATCCATTTTGAAGTTGTAATAGAAAAGTTTTGTGGGTAATGAGTGGGTTGTGGACAGCCCTCTAGAGACCCCTACTCTAAAGGGTGTTCTGCTGTTCAGCAAAATTTTTGCAGCCAAGACCTCAAAGGAGTATATGTTTCTTCCAGGATATTATGTCTAGGTCTCTTTTTTTTGGTCCTATCAGTAGAATGGAAGTAACTCCCCACACGTCCATACTGAGTGTGTTCTAGCAGCCACTTTATTTTTTTCCTTCTCCTAGCCAGGACCACCACTAATGATAGTTGTTCTGTTGCATAAAATGTAGATTCCTGAGGAGCTGGATAAGAATATTTAGGAATTTGGGAAGCTATCCACTTCCTCTGTCTCAGTCTTCAGAAGTCTAATGTGTCTGTCATTCACCATCTTAACAAACTGTGCATTTGTTTGTATTCTTCCAGTGCTGTGTCTTACTACACGTGATACTAAAATATTTAAACACAGCTGGGGCTTTCAGTGTGGTTCAAGTGAACTCCTGCTCACTTGGAACGAGGAACATTTATAGCAGCCAGAGTTCTTTAAGGTGATTAGCACCTCTGATTTATGATCTATGATCCTTTCCCACCCTGGTGGATTCTGAGGTGATAGTTCTTTGGACATTTTTCGTGGCAATAAAGATAGCTTAGGCAGTGAACCAGTCTGTGTTCCAAGTAACACCGGAGAAGAGGGATAAGGATGTTTTAATTTCAGAGTAGCTTAGGCACTGATGCTGTCGGAGCTGATGGGACAAATATTTGTGCTGTGGAGAAGATGGATCTGTGGAGGCATGGCCAGATCACATCTGGCTTCATTATTAGTGAAATGATGGATAATCCAAAACTGCTCTGTTCTTTAAGCTGTTTCAGCTTACATGTGGAAGCACATAGGGCATTGATGAGAATCCTGGGTAGCCAAATGAATCAAAACTTGGGGGGGTATAGGACTGTGCATCTAAAACCACTACCATTTCTAAAAGAAAATTAACAACTTATCTTCCTATGTTTTGTGTCTAAATTTGTTTGGCTTATGTATGAAATTTCTGTATATCTAAACGTATATATTTGCTGATAGATTTTGGATGTTGGCACTTAAACAGTTTTTTAAGAACTTGTGGAACTTGAGAAGCCTAAAATAATTTAGAATAAGGTAACACTTTTCGGAAATCTGCAGCAAGAGACCATTTCCACTCAGTATTTTAACACACTGGCACAATATATGCTGCTTATGGGCAACAGTGTTTGTGTAAGGACTAAATGATGTATTTAAATATTTAGAGCAGTTTGGTGGGCACCTGGCATCCAGTCAGGGTGAACCCACCACATTTGACTGAAAATTAACTTCTGAGGAGAAGAAAATTTATCAACTAATTGGCCTCCCAGAATAAAGATTAAATTATTGGCCTGTAACTCATTTGCTTGGCTCTCCTCTAATTCCAAAGTTTAAAAAAAAAGAAGAGAGAAAAATAGGCAGTGGTAGCACTATGCTTCTAAATTGCCAGTTTAGAATACTCTAATCATTAAATATCTCCTGCTTTCTCTGGCTGTTTCCAGGTATACTTGGTAAGAGCATTATATCAGCAACAAAGTTTTTCAGAGTACACTGCCAGTTAATTTTTGTGTTTGTTTGCCCTTGGCAATTTAGCAAATTTATTAATCTCACCTTTTTAAATTCTGTAATTTGCTGCTAAAGATGACAGTCTTCTGAGGAATTTTATGTGAAAATGTTTGTGTGCCTTCTTTATTCCTTCTGGTTTATGCTATTCCTGTTTTTATTTCTTTAATGTTGATTTGAAGCATTTTCTGTCTCATCACTTCTTTCTTCCATTATGCTTATCTCCTTTTGGCTGGCTGGTACAACTTACCTCAAACTTTACAGTATCAGGACTGCTTTTCAAGGTTTTATTTTATTTCTTACCAATTTAAATGAAAGTATTAATTAGAGTTGTAATTTACATACTTGCGAGTAGGGTAGCATATAGTTTGTTTCCCTTCTCCCTTTTAGCCAGGAACAATATTGACATAATTATGCAGAAAATAACTTCCAAAAGAAAAAAACAGTTTTCTGCATTCATTCAGCTTCCTCTGTTGTTGGGAGCTTCAAAAGTACCGCATAAAAGAAGTCTTTAAAAAAACCCACCCTTCAGAACAGTTCAAAATGAAACGTTTTGTTAAGTCATAAAAATATAGTAAAGTTCCAGAAGCTTTCTCCATTTGTTTTGTTGCATTCTCACTGAACTTGAACAGGGTATGATAGAGAACAGAATTTTCTCTGATGCTGTGAAAGTCCTATTGTAAACATCTTGTGAGTATAAAAATTATGGAATAACTGCCCTGGTTTTTTCCATCTTGTTTTTCATGGCCAGTAGCAGCTCTTCCACTTTAAATCCTCTCCTAACCCCAAGAAGCGGCAGGAGGCTGAGAAGGAGCTGTACTTCTGGTTGGAACAGTATCTGAGAGTAATGTTAAATGTAGGGAACAACTTATCAGAGACATCTACAGAGATCTGCTGCTTCTTGCTGCTTATTTTCAAGGAAACTGAAGTGCAGCCTGCTGTAGTTGCAGTGATTCTTCAGGTTTTGTGCTGAGAGAACTTAAAGACTGTTAAAACCTGAATTCTCACAGAGCAGTGATACCAAACTAATAATCCCAAATGATGGATCACTTCAGAAGAAAAAATGACAATATTAAATTAAACAAGCCGCCCTCAGGTCATGCATTATGTTGTTTATGCAGCACTGATGGTTCCTAAGTTATTTTCTTGCTTCTAGCATCCATTGTGCATGTCAAAACAGATTGAATGACACACTGTCTCACAAACTGAATACCTTACATTTCATAAGAGGAACTTAATCACACGTTTACTTAGCTGAAAGTAATCCCTCCAGTTTCTGCTACCAGTTCTTTGGCATCCAGAGGCAGAATTAGTCCGTCCTTTCACGTTCGCAAGTCCTCATATGGTAAAAATACTTTTTGTAAGGATTGCATTAATTGTGCTTTTGCAAATTTTATTTCACAGCCTGGACACAACTGGTGCCTGGGCAATCAAGAGTGTAAAAAGGGAAGCTGCGCGGAATTCCTGAGTGTCCAGAGATTAGGCACCAGGGCTGTGTCACAAGAGAATGGGCAGGTGGGAGGCAAAAAAAATTTCTCAACAAGCTTTCCCCAAGCACCATCTATTAGTTTTCCCTTCAGTCTGTCTAAAGGGCTTTGGGAATTTCTGCCAGCCCCATCCTTGTGACTGAAGAATTACGCTGTCGTGTGATACTGCTCCAGTTACCTGCCAAATTATGGTAATTGTTTGTTGCTTCTTTTCAATCATTTTGGTTGTAAACCTGCCTGATGTTAAAGCTGACCAGTAAATGACTTAATGTGTAGCCTTGGCATCCTTCAAACAAATCTGTTTCAACATAACTTTTGGATCAAATCTGGAAATTTATGTCATTTTTTTCCTGTTTACAAACATTTAGCACTCTTAGATGTGTGTAGTTTTTCAGTCTCATGTTGAAGGGAGAGCTCCTCTCTTTTAGTTTTCCATTTGAACACAGGCCAAGTCACTTACATTGGATGGAATAAATGTTATCAAAATTAGCTTGAAACATTTTTAAAGCAGGAAATAAGTCAAACAGATTCTTTGAAATACATATTTTAAAATTCTTTCTTCTTTGTTTTGTGTGGAAGATGGATTACCTTCTCAAATCATGACTGGGATGCATTATCAAAATAGAGGAAATTTGTCCTTTTGTTGTATGCTGTGTAATTGTTCCTTAATGACTTACATTAATTGTCCATAATGTGTTTGTGTGCTTTATAAAGGTTCATATGCTCTTGCTCAAGCCACAGCCAGAGAACAATGCAAAAGTTACAGGGTGGGAAATAATTCTGGGCAAACTTGTATGCAGCTTTCTGTCTTCTGGCTAAGTGTTGATTTTGTCATTTCTGTTAATGGGCAATATTAAAACATCAGAAGAAGAACAGTACTCCCAGAAAGCATTAGAAAGAAAATAATAAACTTGTATTTAAAAAGAAAAGAAGAGTGGCTTTCCTGTTTATTGCTACTAGCCAGATTTTGCTGGAAAATCTTAATACATATTTTGAGAAATATTGTAGCCATGAACATTATTTCACTATATTCAGAAGATACAGAATTATATAAAATTCAGTTCATGAAGGATTGATGAAATAGTATGTAAAATTTCCAGTAGATTTTTTTCCTTTGTAGTCTGCATATATTATTCATTTTGTCTTTCTCATTTATTACTGAGGTATGCAGTGTGCTTATGATACCCATTTATAATGTTTTTAACAGCTGCAAATGTATCTTGTCTGTAACATTTGGTGGAAAATACTGTTTTAAAGTATTTAGACAATCACAGAAATGCCTTGCTTTGTTTGTTTTACCCATAGTTTTGCTATGAGTGACAAAATGAGTAAAAGGACAGTGCAAAGGTGAAGAAGATTCTCAATTCAATAACAGGATTGAGAGTTTTACTTGCTTCTGTGACATTCAGACTTTTTCTTAAATGCAGTTTGCACTATACAAAGTATATTTTTGAAAGAAGGAGGGTACAAGGTAACACACCACTAATAACTGGGTTTGCTTTCACAAAAGGTCTCTTAGCTTTGTATTTTGAAGTGGGTTTTTTAGAGAAATATGTATATTTTTCTCTCATAGATATGCTTAGCACAGAGGAGTGGATAGGTTGCTTAGCCAGGGCTAGAGAACTGAACTCAAATGTTCTCTCAGTGCCCTCTTCAAACCTCCAGATGGAAATAAGGTGTTAATGGTGAGACACTTCCTCCTTCTGCTTTTAATAGATCTCTGTTGCTTGCGGAGCTTGAGAAGGAAGAGAAAGAAAAGGACTGGTATTACGCCCAGCTTCAGAACCTGACTAAAAGGATTGATAGTCTCCCACTTACTGAAAATGTAAGTACCTCTGAGTGCTTCGTGAGGTGTCTGGTGCTACAACCTCTGTTTAGATGCTGTGTGTATTTTATTAATTTGGTGGCATTCTCTGCTATCACTTTAGTTCAAAATTTTTTTTTCATTCAGTTATCATGTAAAGATAACTTAGCTTAAATAATGCATTTTTTCACATAGAATTTTACACATTAAAATTCATATATATCAATATAAATGTCAGTGAAAACAGAGGAGCATTGAGAAGTCATTGTGACAAATTAATTGCATGTCAATACACTTCCTTAACTCTGTTTCTCCCTGTTCTTTTTTTTTAGTGGATTTTTCTAGTTTTGAGAGTAATATTAGCATAAGACAATGTATACAAGAGCTCTTACTTCGTAACAGTCAGTACAGTGATTCTGTAGCTTATGCAGGTGTTGCTGTAAGCTTTTACCTTGGCACCTCTAAACTATTTATAGTCAAGTCACCATTATCTGGGATAATAAAGATGTCTGATATCCCAGCTAATGCAGGATTTCCTGTTAGATCTCAGCAGTTTGGATGTATTTGCAATGCATTCCTTCACACATACAGAGTTGGGAAGGTGTGGTTGAGAGTCACACCTGATGAAGGGTCAGTCAGCCTTCTGGAAATAGAAACAGACAACAGAAACACTTCATCAGTGGGTGGAAGTAACACTGAGTCATGGCTGAGCTTAGCAGAGCACCAGAACCAAGGTAGAAAGCCTGAAAAAGATTTTGAGGAAGTGCAACCCATTCTCAAAGCACTGTCAGCTGTATCTGTGTCACACTATCATAGGTTTTATGGTTGTCTCCCCTGTTTTATAGATAATGAATTCACTTAGCTGCTCTTAGGATTAGGAAGCATTACTTAACATCTACACTAAAGGCCTTTTGTGGCAATTCATATCCATTACTATTTAGTTCAGATGCAGCAAAATGACAGATCCCATTTGGTGCTTGCAGATGATTGTCTTGTTTTGACTTTCTGAATTGACCTTGGTGAAGTCTTCTGGAAGGACTGCTCTTGGAGACTCATTTATTTACAGACTGAGTAATTGTCCAAAGCCAGTGAAGAGCTTTGCTCCTGCCTCAGAAATTCTTTTAGTTCAAAAGTCTTCCCTTAGACTGTATTGTTGCTCCTAGGTTTAACACTTGTGCTCTTTTCACAGGGTAGTTAGAAATAAGGTAGATAGCAGCAGTATGAATACCATCAGTATGTGCAGTAGCTTAATACTTCTGAATATTTTTGAAAATGCCAATTCAGATGTCACACATCACAGTTTTGTTGGTAGCAGCCAGATGTTCTTGTAAGGAATGATACTTTCTCAATGCTTATTTATTATATTTAGTCATTTGACAAAACTCAGGGGTAATCTGCTGGTTGAACATCACTGTGTTCTTGTTTTTCATAATGCAGTCATGTTTTAAGAATGTATTACTATGTTTTGTTTGTTTATGAAGTTTGTTGTAGAAAAGTAATGGTTCTGCTTTTTGTTCTGAGAAACACGTTGTTTACATAAATGCTGTTAGCTAAAATGCCTTCCCTGTACTCTGGTTTCAGTTCTCCTTGCAAACAGATATGACCAGAAGGCAGCTGGAGTATGAGGCTAGGCAAATCAGAGCTGCAATGGAAGAACAACTGGGCACTTGTCAGGACATGGAGAAGCGAGCACAGGTAGAGTTTGTCTTTCACCATTAGAAGGAAGGGAAAAGGTTTTCCTGCATTTTTATTAAATTATTGGTAATTGTATCTTTAAACTGTGTGTAAACACAGCACTTGGCCTTTCAAATAGAAAGTAGGAATCAGGACATATGAAATAATTGCTCAGCAAAAAGTACCCTCATCTGCCTGTTGTAAATAAGCCTTTTGATTCAGCAGATGTAGACAATTTATTCAAGAGAAAATACTTTTTTAATGATAATTTCCTAACAATTTACTACCACTTCAGCTTCAAAAAGCCCGTATATTTGCAACTGCTTTATTTTGCATCTTTTTGCTGGATTTCTTCATGCTTTTAAGTTTAGAATAAAATCCAGCTACTGTTCTTAAGTTTCCTTAGCCAGAAAACATGTATCAGGGGATAATCTTTCCAAACAAGGTGTTCAAGTAAAATGTAATTCACATACATATCTGGAAGTTGTTTGCTCTCACCAAGGTTGTTTTGCATTCATGATGAGGTTATGTGCATATCTAACCACATGACACACCCATTTGGAAGTATAAATCAGAATGTAATCTTATACAAACCATACATTAAATCATCAGTTGGTTGCTGGTTATAAAAAATAATCCCCCATAGTAGGAAAGCAACAATTTTAATTATTTATTACCATTTATTTCTAGACACAGTAAGATTAGTAAGATTTGGGGGTTTTATGGTGAATGTGACAACAATCAGTATTTTCAATACAAAGTCTCTTTAGGCTCTATCTCCCTCCCTAGGTTGACTCAACACAAGATTTTGCTACATGAGAAACATTTCTAATTTGATTTTACATTAAGCTAAAGCAGCTGTTCTGATTACAAGAGGTAATCAGAATAGCTGCTTTAAATGTTAAAGTGATTAATCTAGTAGGACTTTTCAGAAGATTCCTATAGTTTAAAGTATTTAGCCAAACAGATATCCTGCAGCTGTCGGGTTATGTGTACAAGGCTGTGCAGGGATTTGTCTGTGCTGATGTTCTCAGACAGGCCCAAGTTTAGTCTGCTTGGAGAGTCACTGGCTCTGATCTGGGAGCTATAGGGCTGTTATCGAGGTTTATCAGCAGGGGTGATGCCCTCCACAAATTCAGCTGTGCAGTTTGTGTCAGCCTGTCCCGAGTGAAGGTCCTGCACAGCAGAACTCCTGGGAAAGTTCTGCTGTTAACAGGCTTAAGCTAGAGGAAAGTGAATTAAGCTAAATAGGCAGGCTAGGCTGCTGGCAACATTCTAAATGCACTCAGGCAGGGATCAAAAGAAATTATTCAGACTCACAAATTTCCTATAGTTATATCACTATATGGAAGTAATCAGGCTGACCCTGAATTTGCTTCTTCCCTGATTGTTGGGGGGTTTTAAAATTTGGTTAGGGGGAAAAACACTGCCAAGATGATATTGAAACATTTCATGGGTTTCTGAATTAATGTTTGACATGAAGTTTGTCACAACTGTTTCACTCTCTCTCTGTATCTGTGTAACACTTACATACTTGCAGAAATTACAGTGCCTATTGTGATTATATAAAGATTATTGAATACAAAATAACTACTTCTGCGTGTGCTTCTAGTGAATTTAACTGGTATTTCCCCTTGGTTTCATTCTGCCAAGGACCAGTGCCAAAAATGTGTAAAAGCTCAGTGGTGTACAAATACGTAAGAGCAATTTCTATGTTATTTCACCGTGATGTTTAAATGCAAAACGAAACATTTGTATTTGGCAAGGATTTTAAACTTGGTAGTTTTTTCACTTTCTTTCTGCTCAGTATTTTCCTTCCACCCAAACTGATTGGGATACACAATACTATGCAAAATGTAGGCTGAAGGGAAGGGACATTTCAGCTACATAAAGGCTGACATTGCAGACATCTCTGAATTAAGAGTCCAAAAGATTGTTCTGTGAGAGAGCTGGTAACCTGCAGTTGCCCAAGTAGACATTGCACTTTTCTGTAGCTGCCCTTTCTTGTGGACCTTGAAATAATGGCTTTCTCCCATTTTTTGTCTGGCATGATTGGACTTTGTTTCTTTCTGAAACAACTTAACTCACAGCAACTCACTGTAGATGTCTTCTGTGAAGATTGTTCACAAGCACATGCACAGCAGTTGTTCAGAAAGATGTATGAGAAGCCTGATGGCAATTTATTTCAGCTTGTTTAATGATTTACACTAACTTGTACTATTCTCTGAAGTGGATAATTTCACACAGAAGTGCTTACTTGAAAAAAATCAAGAAAGCACTCTTAGCCATGTTTTATTTTTACTGTTCAAAGGTTGTAGTCAATATACTTAGTAATAAGTAAAAGCAAACTTAATTTCTGTAAGATATATTAAAAAAAACTTCAGTTCTGAGACTTAATTCATGCTCACATAGAATTTATTTTTCCTTCATGTCAGAACAAAAAGGATCTAATTTTTGTAAGGTTAAGAGTTCCTTAAAATCTTACATGAAATTACCATTCTTGTAAGAATTTATCTCAAGATCTCTAAAAGTTTGCAAAAACAGCAGACCACTAAAGATACAAGGAAATTTAGATTCTGGAGTCTTACACAGATAAACATTTCAGCACTGTTATATTTATACAGTGGTCTTGTATGTAGACCAGTCCATTAATAAGTTTGTCTATTATATATGTTTCTTTTGGAAAAAAACCCAACCAAACAAAAGAGTCAGACAGTGCTTTTAAAACAAAATGTTATTCCTTTCTATATAATGATTATTTTTCTATCACTCTGAATGTGGAGGAACTTTTTTTTTTTGTTAGATACCTTGCTGGGGCAGTGAAAGCCAAATAATGTGTACCTTCAAATGTAAAGTCACTTTATAGAGATATTTTATGTTAATAAAAATTACAAGTAAATATAACAATAAATGGGAATGTAGTATGAACAAATAGAAATCAAAGTTGATATTTCTTAAATAGGTTCTAAAGTTAAAAACGTTCCTGGTGCTTGTTCCATTATGTATCTTAGACTTTTGCCCGTTTGCCATTAGGCTCTACCCCTTTGTGGAAAGAAATGTGGGGGTTTTTTTCTACTTCTACAGTGTTTGGCACAAAATACGCTCCTGGTTAGTGGAACTCCCCAGTTTCCCTGTAATAGAAAAAAATTAGTTAGAAGAATGGTCTGATGTTTAAATGTCTGGACTAAAACTGGAAAGGGTGGATAGAATTCCTGTCCCTTTGGAGAACTCAGTCAGTAATACTTGGCAAGTCATGCAATATTTAATTGTTTTCATCTGCACAAAAATCTTTTCCTGTGCCTAGGTGTGTATATAAAGATACTTGTATTTTGTTGATGCCCTTTATTGGCTAAATTGCTAGTTACACAGAAAGAAACACAATTCATGGGAAATTTTGGGGAGACCTGTGTCTTTTGAGTAGTTCAAGGGAACCTGTAAGAAACTTTTTAGCGGGGAGTAGTGATAGGAGAAGAAGTAATGGCTTTAAATTCATGGAGAGTTGATTCAGATTAGGTTCAAGAAAGAAATGTTCTACAATGAGAGTGGTGAAACACTGAAAGAGGTTGCCAAGAGGCAGCAGGGGCCCCATCCCTGGAAACATTCAAGGTCAGATGGGGCTTTCAGCAACCTTATTTACTCAAAGATGTCCCTGGCCTTGGCAGGGAGTTTGGAATAGATGACCTTCCAGGGTCCCTTCCAACCCAGACTATTCTATAATTCTATAAAATTCAAGTAATTTTTAAGGACAATGAGAGACGTATTCTGTCAGTCATGCATCATGTCACCAATGCATAGATATTCCCAGAAATATTTTTTTATTAACATTCTAATACTTAAAAATTTCTTGAACCAGGAGCAAAGGGTGGGATGAATTATCTGTTGCCTCTATGCTGAAGCTTTTATGTGTTTTCCAGTAATTTGCTTTGCAAAATCAAATCAGATTTATAGCTTAATGTTGTAGCTTCCAACTCTACTAAATGTTGATGCTATAGTGCTTTTTCCACAGCTGCTTCTGATGTGTGTTTCAGTAATTTATTATATTTGTGATTACGTTTTCTTTTGTATTTCTAAGTTTTCTAGATAGCATTGTTTTTCTATTGCATGTGCATCTTTTGGCATTAGCACCTTTTAAAAGTTCATCTTATTTCCATTTTCAGATTATAAACATGTCAAATAAGGTTGGTTATAATGCTGATCCTTGCAGTGTCCACTAGATTGCTTTTCTAGTATAGCACTGTAAATGTTAATTAAGTAAAAGCATCAGAATTTTTTTCAACTATATGTCCATTTTATTAATCTATTCATGGCACCAAAAAAATTACTGTTTAATCAGTTTGGTGTTCTGCCCACATTTAAAGTCAAGTAATGTCAATTTATTAAATTATCAAGATCACACACTTACTGTTTCACAGACTCACAATGCATCCTGTGCTTCACTGTACAATTTGTCTGGAGTACGTGTAGCCTGTTACGTTTGGAGTCTCTTAACATTCCATTTTCTAACCACAGAATGGTTGCAGTGGGAAATGAGTAGCAATGTGCCTGTAAAAGACTGATTCAGAGATGTCTGTAAAATCCCAGATAAACCAAAGAAGCAGTATGTAGATTTTTTTTTAATAGTTAACCTGTTAAATTCTTTGAGATTTGTAGGAGCAGAAAATCTCAGAGGTTGGGCATAAGCAAAACTCCCAAATCAATATAGCAATTGAATATAATAGAAATCTGTCAGGGTCTCATACCTTCAAGACACTCTGCAAATAAAAATACCTCTCAGATCTCTGTAAGGCATGTAAAATTCTGATATTTGAGATTAAAGTGAAATAATTTGCTAAAGATCTGCATAAAATGTCAGTTTCAGAAGCAAGAATATTGTGCAAGTTAAGGGAAGCATTTTTTTATACCTAAATGTGTGCTTTGTGATGACCTATTACATCCAAATGAGTATCAGTGTTATTAAACCCCCAGATACTCACTTATGTTTTGAATGCTTGCAATCATTCCTTTCATTATGAAGAACCCTTGAATTACTGCATGTAGTACCTGCTGCATGTACCTCCTGAAGTAGGTTTGTTTTGTAGTCAGCAGTATTTGCCAAGAACTCTTCATACTGTCACTCTGTACAGTAAGTAAAAGGAGTTTTTGAACAAAATCAAACATGAAAATCCATTCATTTCAGGCAAGGGTGGCCAGAATTCAACAAATAGAAAAGGACATTCTTCGTATACGACAGCTCCTGCAATCACAAGCAGCTGAAGCAGAGGTTAGTGAGCAATAACTTGCCATTTTTTATTGTGGTATGTATATTTTCTCTAAAAAACCCAAATTATTTGAATAAAGCGGTAGGCAGGATTATTCCCATCAGCTGTTGATGTCACAATTAATCAGGTAGTCAATATTCTTAGACTGTTACTTGCTCTCTTTCCAGTGAAATGAGGATGGAATACTTGGATTAGTCTTCATACTACTGTGGAGCTTTAATCAATTATCATGTGTCAGTTAAAAGTTTAGCTTGACATTTCAGTAGAAATTTCAATGTGCAATGTGCTTATAAAGGCTGAGTCTTGGTTTTACAAATAATTAAAACAATCAGTTGTACATGCCTTTCTAACGATGAATTTCTGATAAGCACCTTCACGGTTTGCTTGTCTTTTGAAAGAGATAAGATGTAAAAAAAGGATGAATAGAGCTTCTGTCAGACTTCATTATAGAAGCCTGGTGTATTTTTAGTGTTTAAGTACAGGTTCTATATTAAGAAATGCAGGATGTTTCCTGTAAATTACAAAGTCCATAGCAGTAATTGCCATTAGCAGAAACTGCTCTCATAGTGGAAATTCACATAGAATGTCAACTCCATTTCTTGTACTGGTAAATTGTGTGTTAGACATGAATATTTTATGACTTGTCTTCACCCAAAATAACTACAGGAAAAGCTCAGAGCATCATTTGGATCACTAAATGATAAAGGATGTATATTTTTCCATTTTGTAAAATGCCGGTTTCATAGTTCCAGGATTTGGGGAAAAATCAGTTTTTGTAAGTGATGCAGACAGTAGTGTGTGAAATTAAAGTTGCCTGGTCTATTGACATGAGTCAGTCCAGGTGTTTATAGATATTGACGAGATCTCCCTGAGCCTTCTCTTTCTCCAGCTGAACAGTCACAGTTCTCTCAGCCTCTCTGTGTGTGAGAGATGCTCAGGACCCTTAAGGACTGCTGTAGCCTGCACAGGACTTGTTTCAGTGAATCCATTGTAAATCCAGCTGTATTGTGCTGGGGAGGCCTGGACAGGACTTTGGATGCTGAGTAGAGAGGAAGGGTCACCTCCCTGGTCCTGCTGGCGATACACCCCTCACTGCAGCACAGGATACTGTTGGACTTTTAGCCACGAGGGCCTTTGAAAAGATGGCCCATCAGGACTTCCAGGTGCTTCCCAGCTGGACAGCTCCAGAGCCTGTGCTGCTGCCTGGGGTTGTTCCCTCATAGGTGTAGGACTTTGCACTCCCTTTCTTGAACAGCATGAGCTTCCCCTCAGCCCATTCCTCCCACCTGTCCAGGTCTCTGTGGAAGGCAGCTGAGCCCTGTGCTGTATCAGCTTCTGTAACTTGGGGAGGGTGCACTGTGTCCCAGCATGTAGATGTTGAACAGTATTGGTCTCAGTATTAACTCTGGCTTGCCTCCAGCTGTACTTTGCGCTACTGATTGCAGCCCTCTGATTCCCAGTTATTCCAGTAATTTTCAGTCCACATCCCTGTGCACTCATCCTCCTTTTTGCTCCCTGAGCAGCGATGCAGGGACGTGCTAGACAGAGGCACCCAGCCACACCCATGGCCCAGCACAGGCTTGGGAACTTTCCCAGGAAGGTACTTCTGCTGCACCTTGTTCTTCCTGCCATGCCTGTGCTCAAGGACATTCCTCTTATCTCAGCTGTGTGCACTGCCCTTGTGTTCCCATCAGCCGGGGCTCCTGCCTTGCCAGCCCTAACCTCTGTCCCTGTCATCACTGGTGTAAAGCTCTCCTTACCTGGCTGACCAGCCTCTCAACAGATACTTTTGCCTCATAAAGCCAGATAGATCCTGTCCCCAGAGTGTTTATCTTTTACTCTGATAGAAAAAAACCCCAGTATTTTGAACTTACTTGAGCTCAGGTACTCAATCAGCATTGAGATGCAACTATAGAAAAAGGTTTTGTCTTAGTTTTTCACTCCTTTCACCAAATTATTTGGCTGCCTCATACACTGAAGTTCCGATATACTTAAATGTTGGTATGGTGTGTCTTACCTGGAAAATGTTTGGATATCTGGTTGCAGAGTTATATGTTTGACAGAGTTACCAGGGTGCTGATGGTGGTAAAGGAGGCAGTCACTACACGTACCCTAATACTTTATAGTGTGTTTTAATAATTTCCAGGTGATGACCATCTCCTACAGAGAAAAGCTAGATCTAATTCTGAAATTGTCTGGTGGTGCAGTCACACTGCAAAGTACATATAACTGAAAAATACAAACATGAGACATTTTTTATACTTTTATCCTGATAAAATACTGATACTGTGTCTGATACTGAACAAGTATATTTTTTTAAGAAGTCTATGTAGCAGTGGGAAAATGCTGGAAAATTCTTTTAACCTTAACACAACAGTGTTTGATCCCTATATTTGTGGTTAGTGCTTAGTTTTGTACCATACAGTGCTTAGTACAAATGCCAGAGATTAGCGTGGCCTTGCGTTAACTCCCTACGTCTGTGACTAAGTCACGTCCCAACTAATGCTTCCTTATTTCCTTGTATCAGTAATTAATATGTACTAGCTGATACCTTAGTTGAGAACAAGGATTGGGTGTGACACCAAAGAATGATAAGAGAAGTACATTATGACCTGACCACGTACTTGAGATACTCTCAAGAAGAAAAGATTAATCAGAAGATGTGAACCATATCCAGATATGTGCATGGAAGTAATTAGCATATATGCATGTATTCAGGCAATGTGATGAATATGTATTAGTTTCAGGAATATAATCTGGTCTGTTAGTCTGTTACTGAGCATCCTGCAAGGAGAATTCCCCATGCATCCAGCACTGCTACTAAAGAAATATTGGCTTTCTAACCTGGAAAATCGGTTGGAGAGTTTATTTCCCCTTTTTGGTACCAATACCCAAATTGAATGTGCTCCTTATGTTATAAAGATCTGGTAATAACAATAATAAATAACACAGCTTGTCTGCTGATACAGTAGGCCCTGTGGTGATGCCAGTCACTGTGGAATCCAAGTGCAATACATCTTGAAGAATAAGACCAAATATAACGCTATAATATAAAATCAGCTTTTGGAAATCAATGAGCAGAGAAAATTCTTACACACATTTTATCACATTTTTAAAGTTTGGCAAATTGCTAAGTCTCACAAGTGATTCTAGAAAAATTTGAAGTCATTTACCTGCAAGTGGTGGTATCTTCATCCACTGTAGGGTTAAACCTATCCAGAAAGAATTTTTGGTTGTTGGGTACAAATATGAAATTTTTTAAAAGGAAATTTTTGGCAATAGTGGTACAGACATTTCTTTCATAATATATTTGTAACTTGAAATATGTGAAGTACTTCTGTTAGGCAGTGTTGCTGTAGATAAAAGGTAAAGGATTTTTTTCTTCCTGTGACTATGCTCATCAGGTTTTAAACTGTGATGAACGGAAGCATTCTCAAGGATTTGACTCACCAAACTTTCTTTTGTCTTTGAATCAACTGTAGCAAAATCCTTTCTTATAGCTTCTTAATTTCATTTGTTGCATTTTCCATTTTCTTATATATGGCTTACTTATGTGTGTATGTATCTTGTGTTTAATAGGGAGTAATGGCAATTTCTAATGAATATATAAGTGTCTGCTTTGGCAACTCAGGTTGACAAAATATTAGGTAAAATTATTTGTAATTGGCTTTCTTAGCAGAAATAGTCAAGGTCTACTATGCTAGCTAGAGTTTATAATTTTCTGCTAATAAATAGATGGAAATCAATAATTGGTAATGATAGTGTTGACTTCAGAACCACTTAGAAAATTGTGGCAAATGCAGTAGAAGGAGCAGCTCCACGTTCCTGTAATCAGCACGTGCAGTCTCCCACCATTTTGCTGCAGAGCAAACAAGTGAACTCTGTCAAACTGATTTTCATGGTCTGATGCCAGAATTCAGCAATGACAGAAGTTACAAACCCAGCTTACACCTCCTCAAAAGTCATGCCTCAAAACAGGTGGTGCAGTTTAACCCGGGGGACCTGGGTGCCGTTCTCTGGCAGCTGTACCTCAGGTAGGGCTTACAGAGCTTGCTGCTGTTGACATGCTCTGGTTCTTTGCTGACGTGGTTGGTAGCTTCTATATTTTCTTCCACAGGTCCTGTGTTCAGTGTTGAAAGGCACCATGAAGAGGGGACATACCTTCAGTGGTTATATTGCCTTTCTAACCATTAATCTGCAATCTGTCAGAGGAATATTAATTTATTTACAGTAATACTGTATCTATACAAAAATATATTTACATTATCCATGTGTGGATACATGCTATTTTAATATATAATGAATAAATAAATGTGATTAAATTAATCATGTGTATATATAATGAATATTTATATAAATACTCAGTTTTCAACTAATAACCTGCTATCTGCTGCCTGTGTTGTTATTATCTCCTTTGTGCCAGTCTGCATGAAGAGAACAGCTCACTTCAAATTACTTCAGTGGCTGAAGGGGTAGGAAGTTTTCACTGAGAACTCGCAGATTTGATGTTCAAGTCCAGCTGATAACTCATGTGACAGTAATGGGTTTGCACGTTGAGAGCACATTCTGCATTTCAAATTAGATAAACCCTGCTAGTAACTGTTAAAAACTGCCTTGCAAATTAATTTATGCGTTGAGTTGACTACTTTTTGTACTGGCATATTCTTGAGAGTGCTTAGGGGGAATGGGAAGGCACCTCATTCCTAAATAGCATGTAGCAAATGAATATATGTTAACATGAGCAGACAGTGTTAAAGGAGAGCAGAAACTTCTCAGGGAGTGAAATATCTCTGTGTTTGTGCTCTAGATGCAGCAGAATCTTTAATACATACACACCATCGTCACCAGCCTGCCCCAACCCCAGGGGTGTTCCTGGAAGAGAAGTATTATTCCCTCTCAGGTGACCCAGCGGGTCAGAGCCCTGCTAATGAACCGTTCAGATTTTTACCTCAAGGCATGTTCAGTACTGCTTTCTTCATGGAATTCGAAAAGTCGCTTAATGACTGGAAAATTCTGTCTTGAATTACACTGGAGGCTTACATGTAGATTTTGTCAAACTCATAATTACACTTTATTCAAGACTGAATGTGTTGTGAGACAGGGATTCAGCATTATACTGTATTCACCACACGTACAGCAAGGCCTGATCTTGCTTGGGTGCCCCACTCTTGTACTGGGAACCAAAGTTTCTTTACTTACTGTATGAACATCAATAGCAGTTTCATTTCATACACAGTGACAGAGATGGTGAAAAATTACAGATCAGATTTAAAAGAATAGTAACACCATGTCACCTAAAATACTTTGAGATTTGCTTTGTGGTTTACTCCTTTTCTGTAAGTGAACATATCAAGAAACTTGTTACCTGTAGTTTTTTCCAATTTTCTCATGTTATTAGTTGGTGTAATATTCCTGCATTTTTTACATACCTAATTCCTTTAGTTAAGCTGTAGATTTCACTTTTAAGTTTATCCCTAAATTACCACTTCACATGTATTATGGTTGATTACTGGTTTCTGAAATTCTACTCAATATTAAGTGAGACTCTTCTGTCTTAGATGAACAAAACGGTTATTTATGCCAGTGATACTGTATGAATTTTATCACTGAGAGTAACTAAAGATCTTTCAGGGTGTGCATTGAAGAGAGGTATTGCTAAAAGTCAGAGATGAATATCCTTAAAGCAAGATGAGGCAGACTGTGCTGTCATAGGCTCTGCTGCTCAAGAACATTGCAGAGCCACATAGAAACTGCATGACATATACCACATGTGGCTAAACAAATTAATTCAGATTGTGTTGTCTGTTAGGTAGTAGCCTCTCAGTCTGTGAAATGAAGCTTGGCAACAGAAACAATGCTTAGAAAATAATCTTGCTTTCAACTCCAGACTTCAGCCATTTCCATGGATTATTCATGTCTTTCTGAAAATCTGAAACGTTTTAATACTTCATTTAGTTCATATCTGCTCATTTAAATGCCTATCAGTGGCAGGGAGACCAATTTAATTTTTGTGTAGATGTATAAAAATCTGTTTTCCTAAAGGAACTGAAACCTGTCTGTACCGGCTTGCCACATCAGTTAAATTTATTTTGACAGAATATTAGATGCATCAGTATCAGGCTATATAAATTTCTTTTCTGTCAAATTGGTAATTCCTGCACTGTTTGTCCTTGACATTTAGAAGGATTCTTATAGTACAGATATCCTTCTGTTCAAGCAGAAATTATTCATCTTTGAACGTGAGGCTTAATTGAACAGTGCTGGCCGTGGTCTCCAGTAAAAGCAGGGATCACGTGGCTGAGCAGAGCAGACAGTTGTTTGCTCCAATTCTGTTACATTTCTGATAGGGATGTGAGCACAGCTGGTGGAAAATTATGCTGCTGTGTGTCACAGCGGATCCTTTGTCCTGCAAGGCTGTAATCCTCAGAGGAAATGCTTTGCTTTCATCTTGCAGTTTTTTGAAGGCGCTAGGTCTTGGCTGTTAATTTTTGAGGCTCAGGGTTATGAAATGCAAAGTTCTGCTCAGTGGCTTCCTGAGGATGCAGTAGTGATGCGCTCACAGCCGAGAAAGCTTTGAGTGGTAAATGGTACCTCATTTCTGTTTGTAATTTCATAAACTCTTGTATTAACAGAGAGCACCTCAAAGCAAGCATGAGGCAGGTTCCCATGATACAGAGAGGCAGAATGAAGGTCAAGGAGCAGCAGAAATCAGCGTGGCAACCAGCAGTACTGGTCAGGTAAATAGAGTATTTTGCTTGTTTTAATATAATTAAACATTTGAGACGTGTGATGCTTACGTGTTGGTATTTACCTTACTGTGTTTGCATGCCTACTCGTTTAAAAAGGAGTATGTTTTTCTTCTTTCCTTCCATATCTGGGAAATTTCTTGTATTTACTAGAAGGAAGTGTTTTAATAAAGGGAAGTAGAAATATTCAATAATGCAGGGAGCATTTTTCTTTTGTTTAAATGATTAATGAGCCTAATGGTGTGAAGGAGATAGCAAGAATGACTACAGAAAACGTCTTTTATTGTAGGTGAATTGTAATATAAGAAGTGTTACTAAATTATGAGAAATTGTTCAAATTTTCATTTTAGAAATTGCGACAAAGATATCAGTGATTTTTAAAAAAAAGAAGAGAACCAAATGACAGGTTTATCATTAATGTTTCTTTAATACTGTATTATCTAAAGCTTTGAAACTGAAGTATCAAAGAGGTAATCTCCTGAAAGTTGGCTGAAGGGTTATTTAAATGCTTCTAAATAATCTTTCATTGCTGTTCCTCCTCCTTTTCTCAGTGAAATACATTAGTGGAATATTTTGATACATTTGTTAAATATTTCTACACATTAAATTCTTTATTTGTCTTTTAAAACCAGTATTTGTCAATATTTATGACTTCTCTTTTTGGCTAAAAATACTTTCATTTTATTTATTTACCATTATTATTCTCTTCATGATTTCCAACTGTAGCTGGGACATTCCTACTAGTAATTTGGGTTCTTAAAACTTCACACTACAGATTTAATAGCTGAATTAATATACAGGATATTCTTGCTACTCCAGGGAAGTAGAATTATTTAAATATTTCCTAAAGTGTCTTGTAGAAGATTTATCAGAAAGAATTGTGGTTTGGCTGGAATATTTCACTTGATTAAACATTAAGCACAGCCCATAATTTTGCTTTTGAAATACATTTGATCACCATTTGGAATTAAATTACATCATCCATATCTTACTGAGGTTCAGACTCTTAATTCTTATGACAGCTTTATTGTTTGGGAAGAAAACAGTTCAATGCTGCTGTCGGGCTGAAAGCATAATGTATTTAAATAATTGATGCATTGTTGCTGTATCATCCATCTTCAGAGTATGAATTAGGAGATTTTCCTGGACAATGTATTTTACAGAGGAGGAAGGAAGGAAGAAGGGATTGTCATGTCTTGGCAGACTTATGCAAATGGAAGATCCATTCATACTTCCGTTGAGGCCTTAACATTGAGGATTTGTGCAATTTTGACCTTTGCCTTGTAAAAATGTATAGAACATGGATATTCCTTTCTCCTGGTGGGGAATAGAGCCAGGGCACTATATTTGTGTTAAAACAGCCACCTGGGGATTATTTTCTTTCAGTGCAAATCCGGCCAGAGGTTTAATGGATTGGGCATAACATTTATTTCTGATAAACCAGCTCCGTATACATAGAGCAGTCACCATTCAGTGGAGTGAAAGAAAAAAAGTTTTCACCAAATTATTTGGTTCTAATTGTTTTTGTAGTCGGTGTTAATTGAAACACTGCCAATTGAATCCAGGATTTTTCCAGTATGTCCTTTTCAGCACCATCTTTCAGCCGTCTTTTCTTTTCAATTGCACTCACTATTCTCTCACTGAAGTAAAATGTTGTTCATAGCTTTGTTTTGCTAGTTCTATAAAGGAATTTGTTGAGATTGCCCATCTTGTTAAGAAAATACGTCACAAAATGGCAAATTACTCAGCTGGCAGGGTAAATAGCAGGGTAAAACAGTGAGTGAAAGACAATAAAGTATAAAAGTAGGAAACAAGATGAACTAGACAGGAAAAGAATTTGAAGGAGGAGGTTCTACACAGGAAGGGTCCATGTAGCATTGCCTTGTCGTTTCCCATTTTCCTGGATGAATGGCTACTCACCTGGCATTAGTTCCTTGGCATTAGTCTTTACAAGCCAGTGAGAAATGTAGTTACACTTCAGCTGAGCATCCTGGTGTCCCCCAGGTAGCTCGGCCACGTGATGACTCTGAAGGATTTGGTTAACTGAATTGAGGTTGATACAGTTTGGGGGAAACAATAGGAAAATGTTGTTATTTCTGTCTACACCATGGTGAATTTTAATAGTGCCCCAAACTTACGTCATGTTTACCTTCTTGGGTGAAACAATCATAATGAGCTTAATAATGGAGCATTTTGGTATGCACTTTATGTTGAACCTGTAATCCTCTGAATGTAGTTTGAGGTTAAGGAAATATGAAGGGAGTGCAGTGTAAAAACCTGGGAATTCATTCTCATATTCCTAGCACTGAACATTATGTAAGTGAATAATGGAGAAAATGTTGTGTGATTTTCTTCCTAAGCTTTAAGATTTTGATTTTTTCCCTGTAGTCAACAGAGAAAATAAGGGCTTGTTTACATAGGAAATACAATAGGAATAAATGGTGCTAATATAAATGATTCCAGTTATACTCTTGCAGCATAAAATACTTCTTCTAGAACATGTATCACATTTTCTGGATTCAAATGCAAGAGTGAAATGAATATAATTATGTCAATGTGTTTAAATATTCCAGGATAACTAGATTATTTTCTGTCTATACAAACACTTCATTAAGTTACTCCTACCTTGTACTCACAAGTCACTTTTAACTTCACATTTAAGATGTTGAACTGTATGAACTTCAAAATTCTTTCTTTGTGGTGCATGTAGAAGAAATGTAGACATTATTTCAAAAGTGTCTTCCATGGAGTTTTCTTCAGTGTTTTACCTATTTTTATTGAAAAGAAATTATATTCATTGATCCAGATAGTTTGAAAACATTTTGCAAATTAAGCTAATAATTACATTAACAGATTTTACCTTTTTTAGAGGATCGAAGAAAGACTGTTGACTACTTCAGTAAAACAATTACTGATACTAAAAGTGTTCTCTAAACAAATATATTTTTTAATTTCCCAAAGCAAATGGGAAGGGAGTGACATAGTAAGAGAAACTTCACAGATAGAAAGAAAACAACAGCAAATTAAAAAAGTAAAGAGTATGAGTGGATAAGAAGTGGCAGAAAAAGGAAAAATGTAAATACACAAAATTAATTAAAAGAGGACAAAGATGCTAGTAATTGAGTCTTGCTAATACAGGCAGGAGCATACCTCGATTCTAGGAAAATTACATCAAGTAGTGTCAGCATTATTTTACAGTTTTCACTAAAAAACTACTCAACCACTCATAATTTGCTTTAGAAATGGACAAATTCAGGTAGGGTTATTCATTGCCCAGATCAGTCTCTTGTTACTGGTGAGTTCTTGCATACCTGGTTGTGTTCTGAAGAAGTACAGGCCTATTCCAGTGCACTACAAAATTTATAAAAGTGGAGGCTGGTTTTTACACTCTGTCAAAATTATTATTCAGTTTGTTGCAAAGTCCACTTCACCTTCTTGGTGAAAATAGTAATTAAAATTTCATTCAGTCTCAAATACAGTTCTATTGAGACTAAATCTCAGGAAAAAGGGTTAATAAAACCAGGTTTAACAGTGACCTCTAAGTTGTGTCAGGGCCTGACTTAACAGAAACAGGTTGGCAGTTCATTGCTGTCAGCACAACTGCATCATCCAGTGCTGAAACTGAATTAGCCAATGTTGTTCTTTCCCTCAGACTTTGTTTTATATGAGTTGTTGTTTAAATCTGTAGGGTTCTGCTGCTCGAATGGACCACGAGACAGCCAGTGTTATGAGCTCTAGTAGTAACTATTCTGTTCCTCGCAGACTGACAAGTCATCTGGGTACCAAGGTAACCGAAGATTACAAACCACAGGTCGCTAATGCTACATTTTTACTAATACAATAATCTCATTGTTTCTGCCAGTAGTACTAAAATTATCTGAACAGTCTTGTCCATACGTAGTAATTTTCATGAAGTTAAAATTTTAGTATATTTTTTCAACTTTGAAAATATATGCAGAGAAATAATTTTTTTTAAACTTGATGTCAATGAATTAAGAGTTGTTACAATAAGGAACAAGCAATTCCTAGAAGTTACTGGAATATCTAAAAACCTTGTGATTTTGCTTTATAATCAATGATGAAAATTAACCTTTTTAAGAGCGTTTCTTTGAATACTTTTGCAAAATTCAAATCCACAAAACAGACACAGTTGCCAAGAAATGAAACAGACAAAAAAAAAATGTAAGCCCTTCATTCACAGTGTCTGCAGACTGAAGACTGCAGTCAAAAGTGTACGTGCAGCATGAAAAGAGGGGAAGAAAACGGCAAATTCATGAGCCACTGGATCTCATACTGCCTCTGGAATCAGCAGCAGTATGGATACTGTGGGTGCTGTGCTGAGCACAGTCCTTTGGGAAGCTGGACCTATTAATTTTACATAGTGTCCATGATTTGGGGCCTTAAAACAGTGTTACAGTGTTGTCATTTCAGTCCCACACTGTATGCGCACCCTAAATGGAGGTGGTATCAGCTGTTTGTCTGTCTGCCAGTTTTCACCGCAAACTGTAGAACTCCCCAAATTACAAACAGTGGGAAAGCCCTGAAGACAGGGAACAGGAGTGGGTGTGGAAGGATACAGGCAAAGACACAGGTTGAACTGAGTGTGCTGTGGGATGGGAAATTTTTAATATTAATGCCTGAGAAGGGAAAATGGTAGAGATTCTAAATGGAGGAGTGCATTTACAGGTGCAGAAGGAGATGAGTCTGTGGGCATTGTGTGTAAACAAGAGGGACAAATAGATTTTTTTGTTTGTTTTTCCTGTAATACGTGAGCTGCAACTTGTAGGCCTGATTTGGTTGCTTCTTCATGTTTATTCTCTGGCAAAAGCTTTACCTTCCAAATCCAAGTAACACTGGATTATAGCTGCCGGTTGAAATATCTGCAAAGAGATAAAGCAGATTAAATCCATTCTCCTTTAAGAATCAAAGTGGTTTGTTTACATGCTGCATTTGGGATTTCCCAGACCAGGAGGACAGGATCTCCAAACTGGGATGCTAGACTGTCATAGAACTGGCTCCTGTTTCAATGGGTTTTGCCATGTGACCATACAGTTTCACAGACTCTCAGATTTGTAATGCCTCAGCAATCCTGTAGTGTTTAGAGAAGTCCAGAGCTGCTGTTTAGTCTGCCTGCTGCTGTTCATTTTTTTTTAAACTCAGTATGTGTATTAATCTTCAGGCACATTGGAGTGGTCTCTGAAGACACCAAATAAAATCATTCATTGATAGGGTAACCAGTGCAAGTATCTAATTTTTAGTAGGAAATTTTGTCTAATGGTCCAAATTCTCATTTCTTCCTTAATGACTATATTCTAGAGAAACACACATGCTGCTACTTTTTAATTCCCTTTGATAGTTTCTTTATGTTGTGCTTTGACTTTGAAGGTTCTTGTTTATCTTGGCTTTAGGAGTTTGGAGTTTTTAGATATCATCCTCTACATCCTGTTATTCTGCTAAAAATTGACTAGAAGAATCAAATGCATTTCTTGATTGAAACTTGTTACTAAAGAGTGAGAGTACAAACCAAATAGTGCATTGACCACAATATTACACAAAAGCCAAGGGAATCACTCAAAAATTGCTATTTTTAGTGAAAAATCTGGTTACTCCAAGTTAAATGGGTAATGTTGGGTGTTTGTGGCTTGAGGTAATTTGACAAAAACTTAGTACTTTGTATATACTAAATAAGCATTTGTTTGCTTTAGTGTTTTTATCCCTGTAAACTTGAAAAAGTATTAATTTAACGCTTTAGTTTTGCATTTGCACTAAGTAATCTAGTCCGTGTAAAAGCCAGTCATGATAACAAAAAATTATTAGTTAATTTGAAGTATTTTAAAGGAAAACTTTAAAATACATGGATGTCAGTGTTTTTTTCAGCACAACGTAGGCTAAAAGTTTGTGTAATAATTCTTATCCTTTGTCTAGAATAATGGTATTTAATACCACATAGCATAGTTTTTCATTGAAGAACATCTTTAAATAAAGTGTAATTAATTCACACAGAACATGATTTTTTAAAGACAGATTAAATTTTAAAGGTATTTTGGTTTCCCAAAATGAACCACTTCCGTTATACATTTGTTTAATTTTTTAGTACAATGGAAATCTGGAAGTCTTTGCTATTGGTTTTGTGGATTAATACAGTTACACACAGCTACCCCCCACTTCCAGCCATTTAACCACTACGTGAAATTTATTAAGATTGTGAATGCTGAAGTAGTAATAGCATTGAATTATTTTTAAATAACAAATTTTTTTTGCCATGAAACAAGGGGGATTTTTGCTCATATGTACCATTCAAATTTCATTTCAATTTGATGTGTGTTTTTAAAACGTAACTGTATTTTTAAAATCATTTGACCTGCAGGTGGAAATGGTGTATTCATTGTTATCAATGCTTGGTACTCATGATAAAGATGACATGTCAAGAACATTGCTAGCAATGTCTAGCTCCCAGGACAGCTGCATAGCCATGCGTCAGTCTGGATGTCTTCCTCTCCTCATCCAGCTTTTACATGGCAACGATAAGGACTCTGTGTTGTTAGGAAACTCCCGTGGTAGTAAAGAGGCCCGTGCCAGAGCCAGCGCAGCACTGCACAACATCATTCACTCCCAGCCCGATGATAAGCGAGGCAGACGGGAAATACGTGTGCTCCATCTCTTGGAGCAGATCCGTGCTTACTGTGAGACGTGTTGGGAATGGCAGGAAGCACATGAACAAGGCATGGACCAAGACAAAAACCCAAGTAGGTTCTGCAAGCCATATAAAAACATTTTGAGGTTATATTAAAAAGAGTGAATTTACGGAAAGTACAACTTTAATATGACTTCTTGTTAAATGTGTTCAAGTTTTTTAATATACATATACGTGTGTGTGTGTGGTTTCTTCTTTATTTAAGTTCAGCTAGTGTTAGGAAATAGTATGTCACAGATATTATACCCTACTTACAAACTTTTTATTTAAACCTTAGGCTTTGGTGTGCTTTCCAGATAGTATTTCTAGTGGTTTATATTTGTAATTGTAAAATAATACTGAATAGGTACTCATTCTGTTTTACATTTTTATGGATAAACAGTCCCAAGTTGCTTTTCATGCAGACGTTCGGGAAGTGGCACATTCAATTTGGGAGAGGGGCAGAGAGCACAAATTAAATCATCTCAATCTATCAATAGAAAATGAACCATTATTTATAATGTATGTGAGAAATGTAAATTAATAGGATTTTTCTCAGGGAACAGTTAGAAAAACAGATTTAACTTTCTTGGTTGCTTAGCTGCTGCTTCTCTGAATTGAGGGCATCCCATGAGTGCAGCCTGTAGGTGTCCATGGCAGGTGGTCCATGTCCATGGTGTGACTGAAATCAGGGCTGCCTTGTGCCTGGTGCAGTTCAGTAGGAGTGGCCTCTGCACAAGCTGTATCAGTACCATTTCTGCATAATCCAGAGCCTAGCTCACAAAAGTATGAACTTAAAAACTTCTAGGTTATGAAACAAGGGGTTTAATTAATCATTCATAAGGATATAGCACCCAAAGAAACAGCATATTATTTAATGCCACCAGAATATTTGACCCTTTTGTTTCACAAAGATTATTAATTTCTAGGAGTAGTTAGGTAATATTTTTGTACTGCAAGTCATATTTCTTACTCAACACATACATTCAGGCTTCTCCCTAATTTGCTTTTAAGCATCAAATGTATTTATAGTAGACACATTTTTTTTAGTAATAATAAACTAATTGTATGTTTGTGGATTACTGGGAAGATACAAACCTGACCAAAACTGCAGCCGATTTATTTTTAAGATTAGATTTGCTCTGGAAAACTTACGATCTAGACAAAATCACCTGGGAGGTACTAATTGTTACCTGTTTCTGGATCAGTGCCTGCTCCAGTGGATCATCAGATTTGTCCTGCAGTGTGTGTTTTGATGAAGCTTTCATTTGATGAAGAACACAGACATGCAATGAATGAGCTTGGTAAGATCAGACGTATTTCCCTGACTTCCTTTGAGAAGCTTGCTAGAAATCACGGCACTCCTGGTACATGTCACTGCATATATGGCTTTTTTTATTAATAGTTTAAACTATTAACAACAGTTATTTTGTGCCAGTTGTTGCCCCCTAAGTGATGAAAGCAGTTGAAATTAACCACACCATTTCCCACTGGATAAATTATTATGTCAATTACTGTTTTTTCTGGCATAAATAGTGAATTTTGGAAGAGTCGTATTATTATGGAAATATTTGCAGTTTTACAAGTATTGGACTTAAAATGGAGACTACTTCCTGGGATAAGAGGTTTTTTGGTTGGTGTTTTAGTGGGGTTTTTTCATCTTGCATTGGTTCCTGTTTGACAGCCTGAATTTTTTAGTCCATGCTCAGTAAATTCCACATATGCAGTTGTAACATTTTATATACCTTTCTGAGCATTGTGGTTTTCAGATATTTGAGGTTTGTTCTGTACGTAAAAATGCAGTTTGTTCCTTGGTGTATGTCCTGTACTTAAAATATTAGAGTACAGATATTCTTTTTTTTCTTACTTGGATTTTTTTAAAGGAGGTTTGCAGGCCATTGCTGAACTACTGCAAGTGGATTGTGAAATGTATGGACTCACAAGTGATCACTATAGTGTTACCCTAAGGAGGTATGCTGGCATGGCTCTGACAAACCTGACTTTCGGAGATGTGGCAAACAAGGTGAGAGCAGAACTGTAAACTTGCAGTAATTTCAGTTCATAGCTGTTTGAATTACAGCTCTCAACACAAGTGATGAAAATCTCCAGGATAGGATGTTGAGCCTAAACTCAAGGCAGGAGTTCCAAATACCTCTCTCATTCCATCCTGTTGCTGACAGAGAGCACCACAAACTGAATGTTGCATCATACAAGTATGGTATTGGCTCTCAAATAACCTTTGTCATTGAAAGCAAGGATTTTATCTATTGGCCTGATTTTTTAATGAGAACTAGGTTAGTATGGCACGCTAGTGATTATATAGTGACTGATTCTTTCTAAGAATGTTGAACTAAAATTTGTAATTGGGTCAAATTTTCTGAAGTTGTCAGTTATTTAACAGTACTATTACAGTCTAATGAAATTTTTCAAACCTCTTCAGGCTAGAGCTTGCTTTTAAATATTTGGAGCATATCTGGATCAAACCGGGCACTACTTCAATCATTGTAAGAGAAAATTGGTTCCCTTAATTTCTGACAAGGACATTTCTTTCAAACTAGAAACTTCCAATAGATATTTGCCCCAACGTTTGCCAGCCTATGGATCCTAAAATAACTCCATATGGAAGAGACCTTTCTGCTCCAGAGGGAAGACATTTCAGGAGTAAAAGGAAATAACAGGCTTCAGAGAACTTGGGTTTTGTTCAAGGCAGTAGGCAACAACACATTGCTAGCTCACAGGGGTTTTTATCTGGTGCAAAGTAGTAAAGTTCCAGATGATGTCCCAGAACTGCTGTCAAAAATATGAAAATTTAACACAATTTTGCCACTTATATATTGAAACTGATAGCTATGCTGAACTTTTTAGTAGTTTTAAACCAAATATTTATTGTTGACAACATATTTACGAAGTTTTTATTGAACTTCAGATATGATTTGCTTAAAATATCAAAACATTGTGCAGAAGCAGCCATCTAACCTGCTGTTTAATACTGCTCACTTTCTTTATCTCCTGATTCCTGCCAGGCTACATTATGTTCCATGAAGGGCTGCATGAGAGCTCTTGTAGCCCAGCTGAAATCTGAAAGTGAAGACTTACAGCAGGTAATGCTCTTTTGACATGAAATATGTCTTTTGTTGTCTTGTCTGCCCTAACTTTGATGTGGAATTTTTCTCATACTCATTTCATTAATTAGGAAGTACATTCTTCTCGTAAAGCATTCTTATCTGTGAGGTCATGTTCTGGGAAATTTTTGTGGTTTGTTTTTTTTAAATCATAATGCATGGGCTGTAAATCTTATTTTTATGACCTTGATCTGTTCCTGTCTGTTCTAATGGGTCCTGCTGTGTACGGGCAACATCCTGTTTTAGGAATTGCTTAGGGTAATCCTCGGAGCTTCAAGAGCAGAACTGTTGGAACTCGTGTAAAATTATTAAATATTAAATTATAGTCAACTTTAATTAATGCTTATTGTATACAAAGTGGAACAGCTCTTTGAAAGGAAACCCCCATTTTCCTTGCAGTCTGAGTGAATCACCAGATAAAAGAACAATTTTAAATAAAATTGACCTTATCTCTTAAAATGCTGTTAACAAAATACTCTCTCCTTAACAGGAGGAGCTCGCTAGTTACAACTGAGGAAAATATTACAATTATAATAGAAGTTACTGGATAAAATCTGTGATGTGGTATTAGGACAGATACTGAGTATTATTGAAAAGGGAGTCACAAGCCCCATGGGCCCTCTGACTCCTGGGGTACCTCCAGCTACTGGCACTTAGACACCACAACACACACACACACACACAGACACAGAGCAGGAAGTCCTTCACTCAGGACAAGTTATAAATGGGATTTAGTAAGAATGTGGGACCAACTGTACTCAAAAGGCATGTCACAACTGTACAGCCAGTCAGCTGTTCAGATGTCACTGTGCCTTTCTGTCCTCTGTGCTTTCCTGTGCTGAAAGATCACCTCGATCCATTTGTTTTCCTGCCTTTGAAACCTTTGGGTCCTGCCATTCCGCAATAAGTGTTCTACAGTTCTAGAATGCTCTTCCCCTGGATCCCACAAAGTGTCCCACGTGCCCAGGCCAGGACTTGTGGACTGAGCTGCCTTAGTCCAAAAGGGACAGAGAGCTGCTACCTTTGACTGGCCTGAGTGAGTCACACCTGGGCCATGGGGCAGTGGGTCCCCCAGGAGAGTCCTGGGAAGAGCTTGGACAGGGCACAGTTCCCACCTGCCTTTGGGCTCCTGTGCTCCTCTGGCTGTGTTGAGGTGGGCTCTGACAGGCTGGTGGCTCCTGTGGTGGCCTGGGAGCAGGGTGTTCCTGGGCTCTTCCATCTGCCACTGGATCTCTGTGCTCCACTGTTGGGGTGAGCAAGGGAGCATTCACTACGTAACCTGAAAAGTTGATGCACTTCTGTGACAATGAGAACATCCATAGCTAAAGGTTTTCTATCAAATTCATTTCATGAGGGATATGCATACTTAAGCAGCTCGTGAATGGATGGAGTTTAAAGTGTAATGACTGCCCACTGCAGTGAGAACCTATCTCAGTCTTAACTGCTGCCAAGTACAAGGACATCTTCTGGACATAACTATTCTGCTTGTAAAAGGCACCGTGTATTTTTAAAAGACTTTAAACCTTTATAAATATCAAAATAATCATACCATCTGAGAGACAGACAAGTATTATTGTTCTATTTTCTAAGTGGAAAAACCAAGAAAAATATTACATAAATCTTTCCCCTGAGATGATGTAAGTCTAGAACAGACATAAGAGTAGAGAAAAAAATCTATATTTTTTGACCAAATTTTCTACTGGTATGGGAAGCAGGGAACCTGATTTCAAATCTCTGGTTTAGGTACCAGCACACAAAAGCCAGTACCTTTGATCAAATTTGATGCTGAAACGTTAGAGCAGTCTAACACAACAAAAAGCAGATGTTAGCAGATTTTAGTTCAGTATTATTCATAGCATTTGATAAGTCCAGGAATAAAGTCTGATAACCTGCTAAAGAAGTATCTATCTTGACATATGTTATTTTTCTTTCACATTTTGCAGGTAATTGCAAGTGTGTTGAGGAACTTGTCCTGGCGAGCAGATGTAAACAGTAAAAAGACTCTAAGAGAAGTTGGAAGTGTGAAAGCACTGATGGAATGTGCTTTAGAAGTTAAGAAGGTACCTTCTATAAGTGATGAAATTGAATTTTTGAGAGATTGCATTTATTTTACACAAAACACTAATATTGTTGGACCATTTTTGATAGCAGCAGTTAGTCAGTGGATGCCGTTCAGATAACTTGCTTTGAAGAAGAGTTTGATTTAACATAGTAGCAGACCACAATGGAGCAATGACACCTCAAAACTAGTATTGATCTAATTTTACTTATGAGGGTTGACCATTTTTGCTTTTCAGTTTCATGAGCTGTGCTGTTGAAATAGTCTTTCTTATAATTTTGTCATTTAATAAAGCTCTTTTCAGTTAGTTAGTAGATATGTATCACTTCTTTGGTGTGTAGATGGGAGTATATTCCATCCCAGGGTCTCCTGCCAACTGGTCTTCAAGCCCTTTCTATCATTGTGGCAGCAAATAAGTATTGAGGCACATATTTCTGAAACCTGTGGGGCAGGCAGTACCAAATCCATAGCTGAAGGAAGGAGCAAGGTGAACAAAATACATATGCACTGCTGCCTGCACCCAGCTTACCACCCCAGAGCGCAGAATTGGAATGTACACAGCTCTGAAGCTAACTTAACATGTTTCTGAGAGCTTCAGGTCAATAGCTGAAAACTTCTCCTGTTGCTGTTCTCCTAGGAATCCACCCTGAAAAGCGTTCTGAGTGCCTTATGGAATTTGTCAGCACACTGCACTGGGAACAAAGCTGACATATGTGCTGTTGATGGTGCTCTTGCATTTCTGGTCGGCACGCTGACGTACCGGAGCCAAACAAACACTTTAGCCATCATAGAAAGTGGAGGAGGAATACTAAGAAATGTTTCTAGCCTAATTGCTACTAATGAGGACCATAGGTAGGTACACTTCTGACAATTTTTAGCGGTTCCATATGTATATTTAGTAGACAGTTTCTATGACCAAGCCTTAGTATGAATGCATGTATTAAGTATAGTAATTAAAACCAGTTAATTTGTAGTACTTTTGGTAAGGTGGGTATTTAACTTACATAACAGGAATATGCAAACCAATTAACAGCTGCTGCTTGTTAATGATGAACTGTACTAAAAGCTAACTATTCATATTTGTAATAGGATTTGGTTAGCATTCAGAGGAAAGCTAGTGGAAATACGAGTTATTTACACTGGAGAGTTCTTGATTATCCTTTCTAAGGGCAAAACTTGTTTCTAGAGTAATAGGTTTCTGTTTTGCTTTGTCTCTTACCCTTTTGAAATGCCACTTACAGATGTTTGTTTTCAATTACTCAACACCAGGCAAATCTTGCGAGAGAACAGCTGCTTACAAACCTTGTTACAACACTTGAAGTCACACAGTTTGACAATAGTTAGTAACGCATGTGGGACCCTGTGGAACCTCTCTGCTCGAAATGCGAAGGATCAGGAGGCGCTCTGGGACATGGGAGCCGTGAGCATGCTGAAAAACCTGATTCACTCAAAACACAAAATGATAGCCATGGGTAGTGCCGCCGCTCTACGGAACCTCATGGCAAACAGGCCGGCAAAGTACAAGGATGCCAACATTATGTCTCCAGGATCAAGCCTCCCATCTCTCCATGTCAGAAAGCAAAAGGCACTGGAAGCAGAATTAGATGCTCAGCATTTATCAGAGACTTTTGACAACATTGATAACTTAAGCCCAAAAGCATCTCACCGCAATAAGCAGAGACATAAGCAAAATATATACAGTGAGTATGTCCTGGATGCCAGCCGCCATGATGATGGGGTGTGCAGGTCAGAGAGCTTTAATGCTGGCAGTATGACTGTGCTCTCACCCTATGTAAATACTACAGTATTGCCTGGCTCCTCCTCTTCCAGTAGAGGAAACACAGAAAATTCTCGATCTGAGAAAGACAGGAGTGTTGAAAGGGATCGAACAGTAGGTTTAAATACCTATCATCAAGCTGCAGAGAATACTGGGAATTCCTCTAAGAGAATAGGAATGCAGATTTCTACTGCTGCAGCTCAGATTGCCAAAGTTATGGAAGAAGTCACAAGCATGCACATTCCACAAGAAGACAGAAGTTCTGGTTCCACTTCTGAACTACACTGTTTGACAGAAGACAGAAACACTCAGAGGAGATCAGCCTCTGCCCATACTCACTCAAATACATACTTTCCTAAATCTGAGAACTCAAACAGGACATGTCCTGTGCCTTACACAAAAATGGAATACAAAAGAGCTTCAAATGATAGTTTAAATAGTGTCAGCAGCAGTGATGGCTATGGTAAAAGAGGCCAAATGAAACCTTCCATTGAGTCTTACTCTGAAGATGATGAAAGTAAATTCTGTAGTTATGGCCAATATCCAGCTGACTTGGCACACAAGATTCATAGTGCAAATCACATGGATGACAATGATGGAGAACTAGACACTCCTATTAATTATAGTCTTAAATACTCAGATGAGCAGTTAAATTCTGGAAGGCAAAGTCCCTCCCAGAATGAAAGATGGGCAAGGCCTAAGCATATAATAGACGATGAAATGAAACAAAATGAGCAAAGACAGTCAAGGAACCAAAATGCAACCTACCCTGTGTACACTGAAAGTGGAGATGAAAAACACATGAAATATCAGACACCTTTTGGACAGCAGGAGTGTGTTTCTTCCTTTAGATCAAGAGGATCCAGTGGTTCAGATCAGAACAGAGTAGGCCCGACTCTTGGAATGAATCAGAAAGTAAACCAGTCCTTGTGCCAGGTTGATGATTATGATGATGATAAGCCAACCAACTATAGTGAACGTTATTCTGAGGAGGAGCAACATGAAGAGGAAGACAGACCAACTAATTACAGCATAAAGTACAACGAAGAGGAACATAATGTTGATCAGCCAATTGATTACAGTTTAAAATATTCAACAGAAGTTCCAGCGCCTTCTCAGAAGCCATCTTTTACTTTTCCAAAGACTTCTTCAGTGCAACTCAATAAAACTGACCATATTCCCCCAAGCAGTGGGAGCACACCAGCCCCCTCAGCTGGATCAAAGAGGCAGAACCAGCTTCACCCAAGCTCTGCACAGAGCAGAAGTGGCCATGCACAGAAGAACGCCTCCTGTAAGACTCCTTCTATTAATCAGGAAACTATACAGACCTACTGCGTGGAAGATACCCCAATATGTTTTTCAAGGTGTAGCTCTTTGTCATCCTTGTCATCAGCTGAAGATGAAATAGGACGTGATCAATCCACACGTGGCACAGATGCCAATAATACACTGCAGATTGCAGAACTGAAGGAAAACAGTGGGGCTCTGCCTACAGAAGGTGCAGCAAGTGAAATTGCATCAACAGCACAACACATCAGAACAAAATCCACTAGACTTCAGACTTCTAGCTTGTCTCCTTCTGATTCCTCTAGACATAAAGCTGTTGAATTTTCTTCAGGTGCCAAATCTCCCTCAAAGAGTGGTGCCCAAACTCCTAAAAGCCCACCAGAACATTATGTACAGGAAACACCACTCATGTTCAGCAGATGTACTTCTGTAAGTTCCCTGGATAGTTTTGAAAGCCGTTCAATTGCTAGTTCAGTTCAAAGTGAGCCTTGCAGTGGAATAGTAAGTGGTATTATAAGTCCCAGTGACCTTCCAGACAGCCCTGGACAAACAATGCCTCCAAGCAGAAGTAAAACACCACCACCTGCTCAAGGAGTTCAAGTAAAAAGAGAAGTACCTAAAGGAAAAGCACCTACTACTGAGAAGAGAGAGCCTGGTCCTAGACAGGCAGCTGTAAATGCAGCTGTTCAAAGAGTTCAGGTACTGCCAGATGCTGATACACTATTACATTTTGCCACAGAAAGCACACCAGATGGGTTTTCTTGCTCTTCTAGCCTGAGTGCTCTGAGCCTTGATGAGCCATTTATACAGAAAGATGCGGAGTTAAGAATTATGCCTCCAGTTCATGAAAACGAACATGGAAACGAAGCAGAACCTGAACAGTCAGATGATACAAAGGATAACCAGGAGAAGAAAGCAGAGAAGCCAGCTGAAGCAGAAAAAGACATTCTGGATGATTCTGATGATGATATTGAAATACTGGAAGCATGTATTATTTCTGCAATGCCAACAAAGTCTTCACGTAAAGCCAAAAAGCCTTCTCAAGCATCTGCTCCAAAAATACCTCCTCCTGTCGCCAGAAAGCCCAGCCAGTTGCCAGTTTACAAACTTTTGCCTTCACAAAGCAGACTGCAATCACAAAAGCATGTGACTTTTACACCAGGAGATGATATGCCACGGGTATATTGTGTTGAGGGTACACCAATAAATTTTTCAACAGCTACATCTCTGAGTGACCTGACAATAGAATCCCCACCGAGTGAGTTGGCCAATGCAGACAATGTGGGTGTGGGAGCAGAGTCGGGGGAGTTTGAAAAGCGGGACACCATTCCTACAGAGGGCAGAAGTACTGACGATTCTCAGAGAGCAAAAAGCTCAGCTGTGACTCCCCTGGGCCTGGATGATGACAAAACAGAAGAGGGTGATATTTTGGCTGAGTGCATTAACTCAGCTATGCCAAAAGGAAAAAGTCACAAACCTTTCAGAGTGAAGAAGATAATGGATCAAATTCAACAAGCATCTTCATCTTCAAGTAACAAAAACCAACCAGAAGGTGAGAAAAAGAAGCCAACATCACCAGTAAAGCCTGTTTCCCAAAACAATGAATACAGAGCACGCGTGCGAAAAAGCACAGAGCCTAAAAGCAATGCTAGTAATGAAAGAAGCTATCCAGAAAACAGAGATGCAAAGAAACAGAACCTTAAAAATAATTCAAGAGATTTTCATGACAAATTGCCAAATAATGAAGAGCGTGTAAGAGGAAGCTTTGCATTTGATTCCCCTCATCATTACACACCTATTGAGGGAACTCCTTATTGTTTTTCACGGAATGATTCCCTGAGTTCTTTAGATTTTGATGATGATGATGTTGACCTTTCAAGAGAGAAGGCAGAATTAAGAAAAGGAAAAGAAGGCAAGGAAACGGAAAGTAAAGACAGCTCTAATGCTGAACAGTCTCCAAATCAGCAACCAAGTAACAGGACACAAGTTTGTCAAAAACACCCAGCAGGCAGAAGCCAGACAAAAACTTTCTCTCAGTCAACTAAAGATATTCCAGACAGAGGAGCAGCTACAGATGAGAAAATGCAGAATTTTGCTATTGAAAACACACCTGTTTGTTTTTCTCGCAACTCCTCTCTTAGCTCCCTCAGTGATATTGATCAAGAAAACAATAACAACAAAGAAGGGGAACCTGCAAAACGTCCTGAGGCTCCCGAGCCACAGGTGGAATCCAACAGACCACAGACTTCTGGTTATGCACCGAAATCATTTCATGTTGAAGATACTCCTGTATGCTTCTCTAGAAACAGCTCTTTGAGTTCTCTTAGCATTGACTCAGAAGATGATCTTCTGCAGGAGTGCATTAGTTCTGCTATGCCTAAAAAGAAAAAGCCCTCAAGAATGAAGAGTGATGGTGAAAAAAATAATTCCAGAAACACAGGTGGCATACTAGCAGAAGATTTAACACTGGATTTGAGAGATATACAGAGACCAGACTCAGAACATGGTTTTTCACCTGATTCGGAGAACTTTGATTGGAAAGCTATACAAGAAGGTGCAAATTCTATAGTTAGTAGCTTGCATCAAGCTGCGGCTGCTGCATCACTGTCTAGACAAGCTTCATCAGACTCTGACTCTATCCTTTCATTAAAATCTGGTATTTCTCTAGGGTCACCATTTCATCTTACCCCAGACCAAGAAGAAAAACCTTTCACTAGTAATAAAGGTCCAAGAATTATTAAGCCAGGAGAGAAGAGTACACTGGAGTCTAAAAAAGTAGAATCAGAAAGTAGGGGAATCAAAGGAGGGAAGAAAGTGTATAAAAGTATGATCACAGGAAAAGCTCGCTCCAATTCAGAAGTTTCAAGTTTGAAGCAACCACAGCAGACAAGTGTGCCTTCAATTTCACGTGGTAGAACAATGATCCATATTCCAGGAGTTCGAAATAGTTCTTCAAGTACTAGTCCTGTTTCCAAAAAAGGACCCCCACTCAAAAACATGAACTCCAAGAGTCCCAGTGAAGGCCAAAGTTTGACTAGTTCTCCAAGAGGAGCCAAATCATCAGTGAAACCTGAGCCAGCTCCTGTGACTAGGCAGCCATCAGGGTTGAACCAGAGTGGATCAAGTAAAGGACCTTCTAGATCAGGATCTAGAGACTCCACTCCTTCTAGACCTCAGCAGCAGCCATTAAGTAGGCCTCTGCAATCTCCTGGACGAAACTCAATTTCCCCAGGAAGAAATGGTATCAGTCCTCCCAACAAACTGTCACAGTTGCCAAGAACATCATCTCCTAGCACAGCTTCAACTAAATCCTCAAGTTCAGGTAGAATGTCATACACACCACCGGGCAGGCAGATGAGCCAGCAAAACCTTACAAAGCAAACTGCCTTACCCAAGAGTACCAGTAGCATTCCACGAAGTGAGTCTGCTTCAAAAGGGTTAAACCAAACTCTCAGCACTGGTGGATCAAACAAAAAGACTGACCTATCCAGAATGTCATCCACAAAGTCTAGTGGAAGTGAATCTGACAGATCTGAGAGACCTGTTCTCGTTCGTCAGTCAACTTTTATTAAAGAAGCTCCAAGCCCAACTCTGAGACGGAAATTAGAAGAGTCAGCTTCATTTGAATCTCTGTCACCTTCCAGGCCAGATTCTCCCACAAGGTCCCAATTACAGACCCCAGTTTTAAGTCCATCTCTTCCTGATATGTCTTTATCCACTCATTCACCTGCCCAGAGCTGTGGATGGCGAAAATTAGCCCCTAATCAGAGCCCTACTATAGAATATGATGGGAGACCAGCAAAGCGTCATGACATAGCTCGTTCACATTCTGAGAGTCCGTCTAGGTTGCTGATCAACAGATCAGGAACGTGGAAGCGTGAGCACAGTAAGCATTCCTCATCACTTCCTCGTGTAAGCACTTGGCGAAGAACTGGAAGTTCCTCTTCAATCCTGTCAGCTTCTTCAGAATCCAGTGAAAAGGCAAAAAGTGAAGATGAAAAGCAGCATGGATGTTCTCTTCCTGGACACAAGCAAAGTAAAGAAAGCCAAGCACCAGCAAAAGGTACTTGGAGAAAAATAAAAGAAAATGAAATTCCTCAGATAATGAATGATCCTCAGCATTCTTCTTCGGGTGCCACAAATGGCTCTGATTCCAAAACCCTCATCTATCAGATGGCTCCAGCTGTCTCTAAGACAGAGGACGTGTGGGTGAGGATAGAGGACTGCCCAATTAACAACCCTCGATCTGGAAGGTCCCCAACTGGAAATACTCCCCCTGTTATTGACAGTGTTTCAGAGAAAGGGGGTGTGAATGGTAAAGATCCTAAAGAGATTCAAGAAAAGCAAATCCCAGGGAATGGAGGTGTTCCTGTTCGTACCGTTGGCTTAGAAAACCGTCTGAACTCTTTCTTTCAGATAGACAGTCCAGACAAGAAAGGCAGCGAAACAAAGCCTCTGCAGAATAATCCTGTTCCTGCCCCAGAAATTAATGAAAGTACTGTAAGTGAGCGTACTCCGTTCAGTTCTAGCAGCTCAAGCAAGCACAGCTCCCCCATCGGTGCTGTGGCAGCAAGGGTCACTCCTTTCAACTACAACCCGAGCCGCAGGAAGAGCAGCGTGGACAATAGTTCTGCTCGGCCATCACAGATACCAACACCTGTGAATAACAGCACCAAGAAACGCGACACCAAGTCTGAAAACACTGACTCCAGTGGAACACAAAGCCCTAAACGTCACTCTGGCTCTTACCTGGTAACTTCTGTTTAAGTGCAACAAAAAAATAAATAAAACTGATGTATTATATACAGCAGCTACTTAGAAACTTTGTTTCAAGTGAAACAAAAAAAAAATGGGGATTGATTTTTTTTTTTTTTTTT